>BMAO01013821.1:174461-231035 GCA_019973975.1 Trichonephila clavata
CCTATTGCAAATAAAAACGTGTCGGGCAAAACTTCACAAGATATTCATGATAATGAATAAGCTTTAAATGAGATGGACTTCACAGTGAAAGGGACTTTTTAAACGGTGTTCCGACTGCGGAACAAAATTGTAAAAGCATTCAAGTATATCTTACTTTAATAAATTGTTTTGATACGCTGATTCAAGTCTTTACAACGGTTAGCACAGATATACGACGTGATCAGTAAATCACTTCATCGTGCCACCTAAAACACACAAGAGAAAGAGAAAAAACGACGAAAGTGTTTGATAGGTGTAATGTCGGTGTCTATGAAAGTGTTTTGTTTCATTACACACACCATAGAAACTCAATAGCATAAACTCCATTTATTTTTTCTCCCATGGTGTCTATTACAGTTTCTTGCATTACCAATAATACTGTGAATTTTACTAGCGTATTTGGCAATGCCCCAAAAAAGATATGGTCTGTAGTTTCTATACCAATGCACATGGAAACTTGAAAACAGTTTTTCCTTTCATATTCTTTCATGTAATAACTACCTTAACCATATAATGTACCCTTTCATACCATATATATATATATTATATATATTTTAAAAACAAAGAATAGAGTTTTTTTCAGGGCATAAAATTGATTAAATTCGCCTCTGATTTTAGCTGCAAGATCGGTTTCTTCTTTAGTTTTAAGGTAGTTATTTTGTTTATTTTGAATATAATCATTTAAAGAAGCATTTTTTTATTTACTATATTTTTTTTAAACTTTCATTCAGATATCTGTATTAAGGGATTCTGATTTGTACAAATCAGAATTCCTTGTTATTTGAAGCTGTTCAAAATAGTTATACAAATTATTGAGTTACATAACTTCAGTATTTTTTACGTTTATGTTCCACGTGCGGTTTTTTTTATGAAACACTTTCAAAGAACCCATCAATACTTTTATATCACCGCTTAAGGAACCAGGACATCATATACTTCAAAGAATCGATTTTTCAATTTTAGTTCTAAAAAATAGTGCATATTTTTCAGAACCTAAAAATGTATAATACTTATACGTTTGTTGATAAAATAGCGCTAAAATATAAAAATAAAAATGTAAGCAAATGGTCACGCCCCATTTGACCCTTGGTTTTTTCACTTTTCTCAAAAGTATATTTTTTTGCATTTAGGTCATTTTTCAAAACAACTATTGCATTATAAGATTCCAGATTTTTTATACTTCTATACGAGATGCCTATGCATATAGTGAACCTATTTTTTTTCTATTGAAATAGTGCCTAATTTTTAAAAATGGTTTTATGCATAAAAAAAAGCAGAAAATATAAATATTCCAAATTTCAAAGTTTTATAATTTTTTTAAGAAACTATACTAAAATTTCAATAAAAAAATAGGTTCACTGTCTTTTGATTATTGTTTTATATATGTGTAAAAAATATTTTGCATAAAAAAAAGATACTTCTTTAAAAAATGGTACCTAAACATAAGAATGTATATGAGTTCTCAAAAATTATGTATTACTGAAATTAAGTAGGGAAAAAAAGCTTTTGAGCTAAAAAGTTATTTTTGTAGTTCTACAGAATAATTAAATTATCTTTATTAAAAATTATCTAAGCTCTATTGGAAATTTTAAAAAGATATATGTCTCATAAAGAAAGGGTCTCAATTTTGGCATTTTACACTTTCGAGCATGTCCTGGTTCCCATTTCTTACAAGGATTTTTAAATAGCATTTTAGAACTGCTTATCAAATACCGTCTTTTTTTACATATATTGTACTTTAAAACACATTATATTTGTATAACTCGTTACTCAATTTATTTCTATCATAAACAATTAATTAAAAAAACATTTTCTGTAATAAATCATTATAAAAAATTAATGTGACAGAAATTAAATACGACATATTTTTAAGATTACTTGTAATGAGTACGCTATGCGCCAAACGTCATTTTGGCACCTAGTAGTATTCCATTCAAAGATGGCGGCCAAGGACTAAGAACTCGACATGAAAATAATTTTAAGACACAGCTTATTCCTGACAAAAGAGTTTAATTACATGGATTTTATAAGAATCAAAAAATAAATCAAGCAAAATAGCACTTTTTTTTTTGTGGAAAACAAATTAGAAAAATACGAGTACTAAGATTTAAAAAAATACAATATGAGGAATTTAGAGACTCTGGAAAGAAAAGCAGGAAAACTATGAAAAATAGAATGCGTGAAATATAAAATAAATAAACAAATAATAGTTAAGAAAATTCCGAGTTCAGTATGAATTTCATGAATTAAGAACGTTTGCAAATTTGTGACGGATCTATACGCGGTTCCACTAATCCCTTCTTATATCTTTAAGGTAAATATTTATTTCGACCAACCATTATCGAGTAAGGAAACTTAATTATGTAAATGAGGTATATTATATAAATTCTGTTTTCGCGAGTTGGCAGGAAGTTGTTGACACGCTGAAGTTGATACGTTGTATGTGGACGAGTAGGAGTTAACATAAAGTTTTGAGAATTAGTTGTTAGTTGAAGATTGAAAAGGAGTGGAATTAGTTATAGATTACAGAGCGTGGAGCCTACGACATTGATCAAGCCAAAGAGAGTGAGTGCCAGCAAGTTTCCAGTGTAGGATCCGATGCATTAAAGGTTCAGGTACTGTGCGTTTGATTAAGTAGAAGCTAGTTTATTAGTGTGCGACGTAGTTACATTTGAGCGCATTTAAGCTGTCTTAGATTCAGTTTAGGGTCTGTAGTAGTATACCCTTGTTATAGAATCTCACCTCCGCACTCTACTATATTTCAACTACCTTAATCAGAATTGTATCATGTCTGATTGATCATAAGAATTAATAAATTAATTAGATTGGAAATCATGTCTGTGAATTATTCTGTTCCCCCTACACGTCTAGCCGGGTTTACAGGTAGACAAGAGGGTTCGGATGTAAGAGGGAACCAAACGTTATCACAAATTCATTAATGAAATGTAAATTTAAAATAAAGTAAAGTGCTTATTCGCAATTTGCTGCCAGGGAAAAAAGAGTTATGCCAAGAAGATAATTACTACTGTGGCTGCGCAAATTTGCAGCATAAGATTCGTATTAAAGCATACGGCCGTCTAATTTCTTATCCTGTCAGTAAACAATTTTTATTTCACTGACACACTTTTCCCATTTCATGACGGCTGAAATAAGCAAAGTCTTAATCAAGAAATGAGAGGAGAAAAAAAAAACTCTTAGAAAACAAAGTTGACAGAAAGCGTGTGAATTCGGAAATCCTTTAGGTTCATGAAAATTGCACAAACGAAACTTTCAAATTCGTTTTTAAAAAAAGATCCTGGTGTTCACCAATAAAGTTCAAAATATCCGTGTTTGAACAAATGACAGATGACAAAAGCTGCTATCTCGACAACTTAAAATACGGAATTTTAATTAAATTTGTAAAAAAGTCTTATTAAAATCTTCTGAAATTAATAGGGTTACCGCTGTCCAAATGAACCAAAAATTCATTATATTAATAAGAATGGCAACCACAGTACCAAACATTAAAAATCAAGGTAACCATATTGTAATGCTATCGCTCAATTTGGGGAATATCAACAACTTTGCGCGTTGCGTACTGGAATCAAAATAGTGCTTTTTATATTTTTCGCAGTTATTTTTCAAAAACAACAAATATATAATACTAACAAATAATATAAGAAATAAATTTCTCCTCCATCCAGACATATTAAATATAGAATTTTCAAAAAGACAATACCTTTCATTTTTCCAATATGTCTTCATTTTAAAGCATTACTTTATACCAATTTTTAATACTTTTATCGGCTATTCAACAACCATTTTTATTCTCGTTTAGCCATAAAAAATAATACTCCCGCTTAGGAACGATTTTTGACACATTTTCTCCATTACTCACTTAGATAAAAGCACCTGCTTCACAGCTAATATGCTTTCGCATAAAACAGACGATAATTTTCAGCGCAAGTGTTTCTAAACTCTCCAATTATGAAGCATATTCTTTCTTGTCCTGTGACACATTTTAAAACGGAATTCTGGAAGAGTACTTACTCAGCATCTACAGCTTAGAAGGAAATATTTTATTCCATATTTAACCTAGAGGCTACTTAAAATGCTAATGAACTTAGGACGCTTTTGATTATGCATCTATTCAAGCAAAAGTTTCGTTGAAGAGAATTCTGCAAAAGTTTACATAGAGTATCATTTAAAATGGAAGGAATTCAACATAATCTTGCGGTAAGTGACGTATTTATTTATTTATTTTTTGTATAACCACTGGCGTAGCTAATTTAGAACGGGCCCTGTATCAAAATTCATAGGTGGTCTTTTTCTAGGGCACCTTAACATGTAACGATTTTTTGCTTATGCATTTTGGGGCCCCTGAGCCTGGGGGCCCCGTATAATTGATACGGCTGATATGGCACAATCTACGCCCCTGTATATAGAAAAAGTGTTAAATGTAAACCGTTTTATTAAAATATTAATTAATTTGTTCTACTAAAATGATTTTTTTTCAAAGTAAATAATTGTATATAATCTTTTAGTATATATATTATTTCAAAAAATTTATTAAAAGTTTCAAGAACATTTTATCTTTTACTTTTCCTTCTTCATTTAACGATCTTTTGTATGTAGTAAGAATGACAAAGAATAATATTGAGACTTGCTTTTTAAAAGATATTATTTTTAAAAAAACCTTTATAGACACAAACATAGTGTAAATATTTTTGTTCTGTTGTAGACTACTGAATAGTAAAAATATTGCTTAGAAATCCTTAGATATTTGATGATTATGTTATTTGAATCTTGCTCATATATTGAAATGTTTCAAAACATTTTTATCTGTTTTCAGTGTGTCACAGATTTGAAATGCTTATTTTATATTTCAAATTATCTTTTTTTAATTGTTCTTTGTTAGAGAAATATTCGATACTACAGTATTTAACATTTCTTTCTTTTCAGTAAATGTTTCATACTGGGTAGAATGTATAGAATTCATTAATTATACAAATTACAATTATTATGTAAGTTACATAGGTTTGTTATATAATTATAAAGGTTTTTGAAAATTGAATAAAAGATAGAAAATTTTTAAATAAAATTTTATTATATTTTACTTTAAATATTCTTGACGCACTTTTTTAGACAAACAAGATTTATACAATACACATTTGCATGTCGTAGACAAAAAAGGCTAACCATAAAATGTGCTTAGTGTTTTACGCTGTTACTTCAATCTGTTATTCTATATAAAATGTTATGATGTTTACTGTTTCTTTCATGTTATAATTTTAATGTCTTCGTTACAGTTACTGGAATATTATTTTCATGTTAACATTTTTGATTCCCAAGTTGTTATTGAAGAAATTTGTTTTCGAGAGAGAGAGAAATCCCTTAAAAAATACACTTCGTGCATGGATGAGTTGATCGTAATCATTTAGATGTATAAAAAACGACATTTCAATGCCTGTAAACTATATTCAAGAATAATTACTCATCTTTTAATTATTCCTTTTCACGTTTATAGGTGCCTACTAATTTATTACTGTCACATTTTGAAGCATTATTTTTATGATTACATAAATTTACAAGTGATTTTTTCCTTTCATATCTAAAGCTTTGATATCAAACTACATAATTGAAGGAACTACAGTGAAAAACGCTTAACACGGAACTAAAAGGATTGAAATATTTTTTCGAATTAAATCAGTGCTTCCCAAACTTTCAATACTTGTGACTCAATTTTCAATCATAGTTTTCATAGTGCCCCCCCCCCTTCATACAATAAAAATATATTGAGT
This sequence comes from Trichonephila clavata, assembly GCA_019973975.1. Taxonomy (NCBI): domain Eukaryota; kingdom Metazoa; phylum Arthropoda; class Arachnida; order Araneae; family Nephilidae; genus Trichonephila; species Trichonephila clavata. Next base: position 180,281 of record BMAO01013821.1, read on the forward strand.
GAAGTAATAATGCACTTTGGCGTTAAATATACAATGTGATTTTAACCATAAATCTTACAAATTATCAAGATAAGTAAAATTCTATGTATGACAAGCCCATGTGAATTACTAGCAGTTCTTAAACTTGTTCTTATTTTAGTATTGTGAGTTTGATTATCAAATACATTGTGCTGTACTATACATTTATAAGTATATTATATCAGTGTTAATGTGTATTTTATTTTTTTATTTTGCCCGAATGCATATTTTGTTTTGCTTTTTTTCAGTAAATTTGTAATTTTTTTTTAATCCTTTGTTTTTGACTTTTCAATATGTTTGCACCCCCCTCGCAGGGTTATCACGCCCCAATAGGGGGGGGAGCGACCCACAGTTTAAAAAGCGCTGAGTTAAATGATATTACAAGGGGAAAAACATATATTAACAACATTGAGTTTATTACAGTTTATATTATTTACATAGATATTTATATATTTAATAAAAATCAATAAAACAAAAACATTCACAAGAACTTAAAGAAATTTAATACAAAATTTTGAAATTTTTCAAAAAACAAAAAATTTATTGAGTTTTTGAAGAATAATTTGATATTTTCTTCGCATAGATTTTTCAGCATAAAATTGTCAACAAATTGTTCGATGTCGTCCATTTTATTATTCACTTCTGCATTGGAATGTGCGTCTGAATAACTGCGCATACTTTTCATGATGTTCCTCATTTCGGATGATGTGGGAAAAGGAGCTACATTATTCATTTTATTTTCATCGTCGGTACATCAATGGTATTTTTTGAACTTTGAACAAAGTTCAAAATGTGTTTTTCTTCCATAATTGGGGCTGTACACCCAATATCATCATCTGTTGCAGTGGTTCCCACACTTTTTTAACCCATGGATCCTTTTTCACAGTCAAAACTCCCCCACGAACCCCTTTTTACAGTCAAAATTTGCCCTCGTCGACCCTTTTTAAAGTCAAAATTTTCCCAAAATCCCCTAAGTGCAAAAAAAAATACATAGATGCATATTATAAAAATTACAAACTTAGTAAAAACATTTTGATGAAGAATTAGTTATAGAAATTATAACTTATTTAAAATAAAATTTTAAGAAAATAATCACTTGGATGAACTTGATGATATGTTGTGAGTGTATTTCTGTATGTCTCAGTGTTTGTGAATAGCAACCGCAAATGCCCACGAGCACTTGTTTTTAGTCGGTTTCTCTTGTTTGTGTTTTATGAGGTGTTTTCGGCATTGATTCGGCTATTAAATTGGAAAACAAGAAAATAGTCAAAACTTCTGTACAATAACCCCTAACGCAGGATATAAAATTGGGATCTGTTTTTGTTACCAGAATGTGTGGTATCCATGTTTAAACATTGGTTTAAGTTCCTCGTTTGGGGATATTTCAATAAGATGCTTCTGTATTACAGGATTCATCTGATTGAGGCAAGGGTGGGCAGACTTTTCCAGGGTACGGACTACTTCTAATTTTTTCAAGGTGTTGCGGTCCACCCAGTATCAGTGGCCCACACATAAGGGGGGGGGGGAAGTCAACGGGTCCAAACCAACCTTCATCGCCAATGATTTTTTTCGATCGATTTTGATTCCATGTATATAGTACTTAAAAATTAATCATTTGTTATTAATAATTTTTTTATTCATTAATGCTAATTATTTATTCAATAATTTATTTCTTACTCTTCTTTGTTCCCGATAATCCACAGAATGCAAGAAAAAATATGTTTGACAGCGTATAGGGGTAGGATATAAGAATGGTAGACACACATTCGACCCTGGACCACCGCACCGCGCCCCCTTTGAAAAATTCACGAGTGCACCCATTGCCGAGGGTTGTAGGTGTTGTGAGGTAAGGAAAAAATCAACAATATTTACAACAACTTAATAATAAATACGGAATATGTACTTACCTACGCAAATGAAATGAAAACCCCACTTTTTTGAAACTGCGCTTAAGGCAAAAAGCGCAAAATACAAACATAAAAATAATAGCCACAAACAATAATATTTAACCCGCGGTCACTCGCGCCTGTTTTTGTACTGTCGTTACTCGCGGGGTGTAGAGAACACCCCAAACTTTTATTTAAACTTTTATTTATCAAACTTATTATCAAACTTATTTATCAAACTTTTATTTATTAACCCAAACGCGTTTATTTAAATATGAAAAAAAAAGTCATTAAGAATGCACATTTGTAAAATACAAGATGTTTTTTGTATGATACAAATAAAAATATTACATTTATTTTATACAAATTGGACTGACGTTATTTTAAAATAAACCTGCAAAATTTTCATTTTAAAATACATAATTTTAAAATGAAAATTTTGATTTTTTTTTTTTTTTGTAAACCACGAGAAAAACGTTTATACCAGTAATAAACTTACTTCGCAATTAATGTTAAGGATAGTAGAAATTAAAAAACAATATTTTAATCATTTTCCAAACATACCAGAACAGACTATAAACATAACTCAATTGCTCGCGGAAAGTTCTCAGTACCCCCAGATAAATTTTTGAAGGTCGTTACGTTCCAATCGTCCGAGCGAGAATGATTGCATCATGCCTGAAGGTTCAATGACCTAAAATGAGCAGCTACTGAAAAAAATTGCGGTTCTGCGCAATCTTTTTGAAATTTTAGGAGGCTTTTCTTGTCGTTGGGGTGTACAGAGCACCCCGCGCGAGTGAGCGCGGGCTAATAATGCATTTATTATCAATCAGTTCAAAATACATTAAAAAATAAAACATTTCCATCTAAAGTTAGTTCTCGTCATTATAGTCGGTAGAAGAGTGCTTGCTATCAGCCAAACTTGAATATATTTCCATATACAATCACTAACTGTTTATCTTCAAGCGGTCACTACAAATTGTCTTGGTGGTCCACCGGTCGATCGAGATCGACGTAATGCCCACCCCCGGTTTGGGGTATCTGAGCTAGTCTACGTCCAAAAGGGTTCAACACCCAGTCTGGAATATTCAAATGAATTATTGTTATTTATTTAAATTTCCATAAAAATAAGAATTAATCAAAAATTTTTTTTTTATATTAAACCTTGCGCGAATCTCTTGACTTTGCGCAGGGACCCCAAAATCAATTTTAATGTTACACGTACCCCTTTTTTTATACCATAGACCCCTGTGGTCCCCGGTAACCCCTTGGGAACCACTGATCTAATGCAATGAATTATTCCAAAAATAAAATATAACAGTTCCATCCGACTGGTGTTTTCCGAATTTTGTTCATTCCCAGAAGGGAAATCTTTTCGTGTTAAGCATTTTCTTTTCATGTTAAGAGAAAAAATGTATGGAAATACATAGTAGTTTGTAGGAACCATTGTATTCGTGTTAAACAATATTTCGTCTTAAGGGGATGGTGGACATTGACAACGTCAAATTTTGGTCAAAATCGCGATTTTGAATTTTTATACTAATAACATTCTTTATATTTCATAGAATAATTATTTTAAAGATTTTTTTTCCAGTTTGATTAATAATTACTGAATTATTATTTTTTTTTGTTTTACTCAAATGTTTAAATTGCACTTTTCTTAGTTCGTAAAATTTCCCTTTTCATTGTTACGTAAAATGCTACTTGCGTTTCAAATTGTGTCATATCTCTTTGAAATTTTCACAACTTATGAAAGATGATATAATTCACATATTTGTTCGTTAGTTTTCTAAAAAATTTAACGCGTCATATTTTGTGTTATTTTGAATACCTAGAATATGTGATAATAGGTGAGATATTTCAAATAGTATAGAAAATTTGTTTTATATATCGAATTTTATTCTGAATTTAAAATCCAAGCACAGATATATCTTTTGTTGATATGTACATATTATATATATATATATATGTACATATCTTTAAAACTAATGCGTAAGGAGCATTTTTAAAAACGGTTTAAAAAATTTAATTTTTTTTAAAAAAATCAGTTTATAATAGCTTTTTTTAAAAAATATATTTAATTTGTGAAACACAATATTCCTTTACTATATTGTTTTCATTTACAGCTAATTAAGCTAATAATTTTAAAAGATTAGTTTTAATTGTTCACCATCCTCTTAAGGTATCCGTCTACCCTAAAATTGTGAATTTTGCCAAAAACTGACAATTTTTTTATGATTTCATTTTATAGACCATCTTATTAGCTTTATAAAAATACCAAGTTTATCATTTTCTGTTCACTAGAACAAAAACTACAAGTGTTTTAGTAAAAGCATTACTTTAAGCAAGATGTCACACGTTTTACTCAGAATGAGATTTTTTGAAAATAATCAAACGGAGTCAGCAATTGCTAAAATAAGTTTTGAAAATAATGAAATGAAATTTTTTGTGTAAGTTCTGTATAATAGTAGAACTGTTTTAACCTTCAAATTTATCAATCACTGTTTTATTACAAAATTTACAGATCCTTATATAAATATAATCACTGTTTTTTTAAGCAATTTCATACAGTAACTGAGATAAAGTGCGCTAGTTGTTGTAAAAATTAAAATATCTCTTATCCTAAAGTTCATTTCAACAATGAATAAAATAACATAGCAACACATCAGAAATGAAAAATTGAAAATTTGTTCATTTACCTTTGGTACAAAATGGACCGCGTTTTTGTTATTTTTTTTTGTCAATTTTTACCTATTTTTTCCCATTTTACTTATAATAATTTATTTTTCTATTCTTAATTTTGGCATATTTTTCTTTAAATGTACGGAAAAAAATCTAAAACAACCAAAAAAATCCACATATCTCCATTTTCTTTTTAAAAAATTGGTCGCAACCAGACGGATATCTTAAGCGTTTTCGCTCTATACGTATTTCACTGTAATGACAATTTATTATTTTTCGGCATTTATTTTAACTTTAGACTTCTCAATGTATATAAATCTCAAATAATATCTGTAACAGTTAAAATAAAATTTAATTACGGTTCCATTGAATAAATACTTATTCTCAAAAAAACTTGAATTCCTCGTTCTAAATGACTTTAGAGAACGGAATATTGGTGCTCTAAAGCCATTTACCGACCAAGAGCCCCTAAGCATCTGAACGAGAAATCAATACACGGCTCGTATGTCTCCAAATACTCGTATATTAAAATCGTAATATTCGAATGCGTAATATCATATCCCTGCAATCCTCACTGACAGAATAGTTTAAACCTCGTATGAATGTGGCGGGAGAATTCCTATTTTATTCAATTTTTAAATGTAAAATATTTTGAGCAAAGTATAGAAATACAGAAACTTCTATTCTTTATTTTCTACATTAATTTGTTCGAAAAGTTTTAACGTTCAATAAAAGTCGTAAAGCAAATATTTGAATTCAACGTTTATATTGTGTTGAAACTTAATTCGCATTAAATATTTCGACAATTGGCTCATTTATCTCATTTGGCAAATTTTTTTCTACTTAAATGGCGAGAACGGGTTTTGCGGAAATCGACCTCGGCTGAAGGAGTTGGGGCATTAAAGACAAAAGTTCTTATTCTTGAACTATTAGCCTAGACTTAAATTTCAGCAAACATGGTTTTCTTATTGCATGGAGATCCACTAAGAACAGGTTTGGAGGAGTCAAAGGGGATTGCGGGGTTGTTTTTGTGTCGAATCCCATCGCCCGCGGGTGTTGGAGGGTTCGAGTAAAGATCAGCCATTGTTCAACTAACACAATTTTATTTGCTATATCACTTAATAGCTATAATCACTTTAATTGAGAATGCACTTAAGTCATTAAACATAAGAAGCAATCAATCTTAATAAGTTAATTATAATAGAAATAAGAGCACTCCAGAACGCTCTTGCTTCAATACTTGAATAATATTCCACTTGAATTTACTATACGTCCACCGATCACTAACGCTATTCTTTCTTCTATCTCAACCTTCAACCATCATCTTGCCTACTTTACGACTAACACTTAAATAGAAGAGTTCTAATTTACTTAAAACCAGGTGAAAGCGGTTTTCAACTGAAATCACAGTTAAAAAGATTATTTTAGCTAAGATGATTAATAGAAAAGCGACCAAACCCGTTACAATGCATAAAAAATAATCTTGTTTTTGAACTATTAAACCTTCAGATTTGAAATTTGACAAACATGTTTTTTTTTTTTTGTTGAGCAGAAATTCACAAAAAAATAGTTTTTTTTCTTTGGAAATCGATTCCATGTTAAGAGATAAAGAGGCTTCCGTTTTATAAATTTCTATCCTTTTTACATAAAGAATCAAGATTTATTGAATTGTTTTTGAATACAAACTAAAGCTTATTTTATAGATTTAGAATTTCATAATTTAAAACATGATATAGTCATACAAGATCCTGAAACATCCAATGAAGTGGTTGAGTTACATCTACTTGTAATATCCAATTTAAATTTAATTATATATATATATATATATATATATATATATATATATGAAATAGACGTGACCGTTGAAATGTATTTCTTAATATGATCGCTATTGTTGATGGTTTCTTTGGATGAGATTGATGAGGCAGTCCTGTGATTAATTAAAACTTTTTTATTCCACACATAAAGAAATTCTTGAACATTCTTGAACACATAAAGAAAGACAAGGACGATACAATACACACTCACAAATCAAGTTGCAGCCGGCTACATGGTGCACGGACAAATACAGAAGCCGAAGAGAATCGGTCTCCAGAAATCTCAGTTTTTATAGGCCGCTCAAATCACATCATCTGAGTGGGTATCTAGATGTAGTTTAAAATATTCTCGTTAGGTGGCTAGTAAGTTTATTAATTGAACGTGGGTCCTGAAGGGATGGACCAGATGATTAAAAGATATTTGAAAGGATTATATTACTGGGAATTATTACATATATATATATATATTTATTTATATATATCGTATTTACTCTAACCAAACCGCACTTTTTTCCAATGTTAAAGCTACTTAAAATAGGGTGTGACTTAGAATGGAATTAAAGAAAGTCAACCTCCCCTTTTCGTGCTTTTTGTTTCTTCTCTGTGTATTCTTGTTCGTTCGAGATTGAATAAAGAAGTCGCAATGCGTTGGTAAAAATTCGTTGAATCGTTATTTCGTATTTAAAATTATTTTGTGAGTTTTCGATACATGTGCAAAGTTTGTACATAAAAAATGGTCCGTCGAGCCGAAGTATTATTAAATCGCCAGAACCTGTGAATTTAGAAGATATTTAAGAAATCTTTTCGTTGGTTTCATTGCTTTGAATGCGTCATAGCGAAAGGCGTTGAAAGTCTCGGAAGGAAGTTCTCCGACATCGAAAAACAGTTCAGTGGATTTATTGAATTTGTGGACACTTTCGCTGAAAGTGACAAAGAAGTATTGTGGATAAAATTAAGTCAATTTAATGGACTTAAGATAAAATATGAATCAGTGAAAGAGGAAATTTTCACGTCTTTGTCAGATGGAGAGTTTAACAATTTCGATGGAAAAATTACCACCTGCAATGAAGATTGACAAACTCGAGGTAAGACAAACTTTTGAATTTAAAAAATAGTAAAAATAGTAATGAAAAGGGTTCAAATGCTGTGTCTAAGGTGGCGTGGCAGGAGCGGACGTGGCAGAAGCGGACACATAACATTTGGTGGCTTGAGCGGACACATTTTCCCCCAAATCTTAGAACAGATTCAATTACCGAATTACAAGGATAAATACCTTTTTGCCAATCAAATTTAATTACTTGTATTGAATTGTTAAGATGTTATAGTGCGAATACATTTTAAACATAGCGAAATGTAATAGAAATAAAAACTTTCAGAGAAATATTTAAAAATTAATAGTAAGTAACAATATAATGAAAGGTATGAACGAATTTCAGGAATTTTGTGGAAAACTGTATTTTAGAGTCAAATAAATATTAGAACAGGTGTAATAGCCATACTATTAATTCGTTTCATGAAAGGAAGTAAAGATAAATATTAAAAGTAAAATACGCAAGATGCAAGTAGATAAAAGAAAAATAAATACTAACTAACCTTGCATCTTGCGTATTTTACTTCTAATATTTATTTTTACTTCCTTTCATGAAACTAATTAATTGTATGGCTATTACACCTGTTCTAATATTTATTTGACTCTAAAATACAGTTTTCCACAAAATTTCTGAAATTCGTTCATACCTTTCATTATATTGTTACTTACTATTAATTTTTAAATATTTCTCTGAAAGTTTCTATTTCTATTACATTTCGCTATGTTTAAAATGTATTCGCACTATAACATCTTAACAATTCAATACAAGTAATTAAATTTGATTGGCAAAAAGGTATTTATCCTTGTAATTCGGTAATCGAATCTGTTTTAAGATGGGGGGGGGATGTGTCCGCTCAAGCCACGAAATATTATGTGTCCGCTTCTGCCACGTCCGCTCCTGCCACGCAACCGTGTCTAATGTTATCAAACCGTGCTTTAGATTACCAGGATTATCGCTTCCACAGTTTAATGGGGACATTGAAACATGGTTTATTTTTAAAGAGCAATTCAAAAAAATAATTGAAAATTGTGCCTTAAATGATAAACAAAAATTACAGTATTTACAATCGTGTTTAACAGGAATTGCAAAAACTGTCCAGACTGGGGATGACACATACGATTCGTTGTTTCTGGCTCTAGAGTAGAGGTTTGAAAACAAAAGACTAATAGTAAACAAACATATAAATGCTTTGTTGATGCTGAAATATGAAAAATTTAAAGCTAATTCAAATGTTGATTTAAGAAATTTGGTTGACACTTGTACTAAACATTTGAGAGGATTAAAATTGCTAAAAATTGAGCATAATACATTTTCAGAATTGTTGTTGATACAATTAGTTATGCAGGTTTTGGAGACAGAGACAAAGCGTCTTTTCGAAATGACCTTGGAGAGTACAGAAATTCCTAAGTGGGATAATTTTTTGGCTTTTTTGAATAAGCATTGTTTATTTTTAGAAAACCTGCCATCCGCAGGAACAAAAGGTAAACAAAATTTTAAAGACTCTCCACGTCACAAAAGCTGCATGTTGCATACAGTTGCAAATGTTGACAAAAAATGTAAGCTTTGTTCTTTGAACCATGACCTGTAAAACTGTGATAAATTTAAAAATATGCCTGCTAGAGAGAGAGAGAGAGAGAGGTATGATACTGTTAAATATTTGAATTTATGTTTAAAATGCTTGAAACCAAACCATAAGGTATCACAATGTAAATCTAAGTATATTTATTTTTGCAAAAAGAACCACAATCAGTTGTTACATATTGTTAATGTAAAAATTCAGGAGATGCAACACTTTGAGTCATCCCAACCAGACACCAGGCGCCAAGATGACGTCCTCGAACAGATTTGTTTTCAAAATTCTGGCATAACAAATAATCAAAATACAACTGATAGGAATTCTTTTAATTTTCCGAGTGCTCAAGACAACATTGTTCAAGGTCAGGTTTCGGGAGTGAACATGAATGGTTCCGCTTCCCAGAAACATAAAAACGATATTATTTTATCGACTTGTATTATTTATGTTGAAAATTCTGTTGGGGAAAAAGTTCCTTTACGCGTCTTCGCAGACAGCGGCTCACAAGTTTCGCTATTGAGGTCGAGCACAGCAGATTTCTTGAATTTGCATAAATTAAAAATTGATATGTCGGTCTCTGGTTTGGGTGGTTCGAATGTTAATATAAAAACAAACAAAAAACACGAAAAGGGGAGGTTGTTCCATTTCTCCATATAAGAGAGGTGAGGTGAAAAGGGATGACGCGCAATGGTCTGTAACACTGTTAAAATAACTAATTATTCACTTTTTATTAGTTCTCATTTTAAACTTTTTTTAAATTTCGTAAACTTCGATATGGATAAAATATTTTAAACTATTTTTCATTTCCACAAAAACATATTTAGAATTTGGGGTGGGGCTTAAAGTCGTTGGCGGCTTCGGTTTTTAGTAAATATGAAATATATATATATATATATATATATATATATATATAATGAAAAAGAACCTCCTTATTATTTCATTATACTTTCATATAAACTATTCTATATATAAGCGCTGTCCTAATTCAGTATTGCTTATATACTGCGGCAGTGGCGTAACGTAAACCCCCGCACTGCGGGGGGCCCAAGGCTTCTAGGGGGCCCAAAGCCTGACTGACGCGCTTCATGTAGATTTTCTCAAAATTCGCTTTCGATTTTTTAAAATTTAACTTTTAAGCGATTTTCCAATGGGCGATCTAACGTCATTCAAAATCAATGCGCTCATAAGATACCTTTGATCCAATAACCAAATCAAAAAAACATTTTGTTTGTTGTACTGTAATCCCAACGACGAGAGATGCTTTTCTTTAGTAGTGTTTTTTTCAAACCCAATTTATTAACCAATAAAATAAAAGTCAGATGGAGAATCAGGGATATATAGTGCTAGGAAGATAAATCATCACTATTTATTATAGTATTTATTATATTAGCAGTTTACTTTCTACCGAAGTTGCAGAGTAACTTATTGAAAACCCTCATCTATTTCATTTTCTTTTAGCGAAGTCGTAAATAACGTAGATCTGTTATGCTTTTTTCACGTGAAATAGTATTACGATACTTAGAAAATCATAGAGAGCATTTAAATAATAATTTGGTCAGATTTATGAGTATTCAATCAAATAAAGCATCATGAGAAATATTTCACAAAATTGCTTTCATATAGAACAGGCATCTCTATTTTTATATTCAATGCACTTAAATTTAGTGTGTGTTCCTTAACTATAAAAACATTTCCATCTCGCTTTCATAACTAGAAATGTATTTTTTTTATCAGAATTTAATATTCTGGTACAAAAAATGGTATTTAGTCAATTGGACAAGGAGAAACGTGGAGTATAATGAGTGGAGTTATAAAAACTTTGAATGTTTCACAAAAACGAAAAATTCGCAAGGAAAAGGAGTATAATATGAACAGTAAATGTGCAAAATTGGATAAATTTTTAATATCTGCAAGTGCATACTCTTGTTCAAGTACTATTTTTGTCATGCTAGTGAACCTGATTAACAAATCATGGAAATGAAAGTTATATATATATATATATATATATATATATATATAATTCACTATAAAAAAACACAATTTCGGGCACTTCAGCTGATAAGGATACTCTATCTAAAGAAAAGGAGTCGTAAAGAATAAGGTAAGCGATATATATTTTTTTTATCTCGCAAGAATTTGAAAACGAAAATCATTTTACAGTTTTCGTGTCTTTCTTAATGTATTGTTTTTATTTAAGTTACCAGGTTATCTTTCGACTGTTGTTAGAGAGATTTTTCATCTTATTAAATACCATAAATACTCTCTAATGTTAAAGGTTATTTACTTCGTTTATTCAGATTCAGGTTGATTTTGCATTCAGTTATAAGTTTAATGTTTAAATATTTTTAGGTGATGTGTATCGGTACATTATGTTTGATTTTGTAATCCTTTGTAAAATCTGGCTTGGGGCCCAAAACCTGACTTGCGAGAGGGTGGGCCTTATTATTTTCCGTTACGCCACTGCAGCTATTAAATAGCTCATTGTCATTTTTAAATAATTTTTATAATTACTACTAAAACAGTGAACGCAGACTTTTTCTATTTGATTATTGTTGGTATCGCTATAAACCTGTTTTTATTTTAAAATCCATGAAAAAAAAACCGAGTTTACTTTTATTATTCTCAATACTTGGAATAAACTAAACAAAATATAATTTTTAAAAAAATTGAAATTCTGGTTTAAAAAAAAATTTTTTTTCGTTGTTTATGTACGCAGTAGTAGATGAACGCAGACTTTTTCTAGCAAGCATTTTTTATATATATTAGCTTGGGGCCCAAGACCTGACCTTGCGGGGTGGGGGGGGGGCAAATTATTTTCCGTTACGCCACTATACTGCAGCATCCTTATATATTTCTTAAATTGTAATATTTTTATAAATTCTGATACTTGTCTAAACTCTTATATCGGTTTTAAATTTCAATTTCTGGTTTTGTATACTTCAGCTACAGTGCTCTAATGATTTATGTATCTATAGTAAAGAACATAAAATATAATGAAAACATATAATGAACATATAAATCAGAGGTTCCCAAACTTTTTTGTCTCGTAGATCCCTTGCCATGTTTTTCGGTTTGGGGTAGACCCCTTGTTATGAATGAGAATAAGAATAGATTTAAAATTAGAATCCATGATTATAGACTTAGAATGAATAATGTGTTTCGACTTTCAAAACTGAATATTAAAGAATAACGACTTTAAAACCGAATCTGATTTAGAATGCAATCATGTGAATTGGATAACGAAAGTATTTCGACTTACCGCTACCTTCCATGCTGGGCACCTAAGTAGTGTGGAAGTACATTTCCTATAGAAGCTTGAGGAAATAAATATAAATTAAGATGACTTATTTAGCACCGCAAATCAATTCACGATTCGATTTTTCAAGTCTATATTTTCTTCAAACACACACGCACACCGTTACATGTAGAAAAAAACATTGCACAACACATAATCACAAAACAACGACGCGTCCATCACAAAAGAATACGAATAGAATGTCATTTTCCCGCCAAATCACACATACTTCCAGAATAAAGAAAAGTTCAGTTCGTGGCGCCATCTCTGGACGGCGAAAGGAGTCAACTGTTCTTAAAACCCCTGCTTAATTAAAATTGAATTTTTGCAAATTTTCTGCTTAAATTCTTTTTAACCGCTCGTACTACTACTCCTACTTTAAAAGAATTAAAATTTCTAACTGTAATGAAATATCGTGTTAAAAATTTTAAAAGCATATGTTAATTAATTTAAATAAGCTAACTAAGCAACAAACAAATTACTTTAATGGGAGGGATGAATATCTAGCACTACAATATCAAATTTTCAACATTTAGTATCAATCTTGTCTGGTTTAAAATTAACTCTTTTAGTAGTGTCCAGTTTCTAACTTTCTTTCGTTTTTTTTCGAGATTGGCAACCGCGCTGAAACTTCTTTACTCTAGGTAAAGCAATGAAAAACTCCCTCACAATATTCCATAAGTCGGGACAAATAACAGGTTTGACTTTTTGAAGTCAAAATTGTTGACATCAGTTTCTAAACTCTAAGATCTTCGTTAGTTCTTATTAGTTCCTATTGTAATTTGACATTTTTTTTTCAATATAATCATATGAATTCATTGCTTACTGAGGTATTGCGACAGTCAAAGCATTCTCAAACCTGGTTTCAAAATCTGAATAAAAGACATTTAAATGTTGAATGTAGGTTAAAACGTTCTGATAGATTGTCCGTGACAAATTGAGAAAATTCAGGACCGCCAGTATTATACATCTTTAGCTTAAATCAGGAAAGAAAAGTTTAAATGGGGTTCTTGTTTTATAAAATTTATGCTGTCACCTTGTAAATGCAAATTAACCTCATTAAATTTAGTAAATAAATCTTTTAAATATATAGGTAAAATTTGGTTACACATGATTATAAATTTTCTTTTTAAATTAAGGTCACGATCTAGTTTAATGAGAGCTAGTATCACATAGACCTCCACTTACACCACATGGACACCTAATTAGTTTTTGGCTGACGTAGACCCCTTGGAGGTCGTCATAGACCCCTGGGGTCTGTATAGACCACTTTGGGAATCACTGATATAACACACAACATATAATGAAAAAGAACATCTTAGGTATTTTTGCAACGAAACACTAAAATGAAAAATGGAATCTTTTCTGCTACAATATTTTTTCTACATTGTTGTAGTATTTCTAAAACCAATTAATGTTTTTGTTTCATTTCACTTTTTATAATATGACTAATATATTTTAGAAAATTTTGCCCTAGCAATTTAATTTCTGTTTACAAAATTGTGCTTTGCTCTTTTCCAAACAACACTTATGAAAGAAAAAGCTATATTTTTGAGGTTTAAATAAATAACACATGTTTTCAACCAAAAGAAATTATATTTGGAACTCAACATTAATGAAATGAAGAGATAAAAGGTCGAGGAAATTGGGCTTTGTTTTTTGCATAATACATTTGTACACCTGTCCATTGTGTAGGTAGATTCATTATAATACTGTGACATTTAAGAAACTAGAATTGTTTCGAATTTGTCCACATTTACATAAATAAAGTCACGCTTTTGTTTTGAATAATGGATAACGTGTTTTTGAATCATTTTTAAAGTTATTATTTTAATTTGGCTCGAGGTATTTTTTATTACAAAGCGATTTTTCGTGTTTATTAATTTCATACAAAATGATTTTCTAATAAATGTATCATGAGTTTTAAAATAACAATTTATAAATATAAGAAAGATTAATAAGACGCGAAAGGAAAATTTAATTACCTCTTTTTATATGTAGTTATACAATTAAAATTATAATTCGTAACAAAACTTTCAGGCTCGTGATTTAAAAGGAATTTTATACACAGTGAGATACTTTTAATTAAATAAGCCAAAATTGATTTATTTAAAAGCTTATTTATTTTATTGTATGGAGGTGTCTTAATTATGACATTCAATTGTGCGAGTTCTTTTCATTTGGAACAATGCTAATGGAGCGCAATTTCGAATTGTCCTTTGTTATTAATTGTACAAAGGGGTTTAATTCTAATTTATTTATTGTTTTCGCGCTTATGAGTGACTAATTGAATGGTAATGGATAAATAAAGAAGTATGCTTCGGTGAATGAGTTTATATATGTTTATGAGTGAATTATGTCAAATAAATTAACAATAATATTCAAATTCGAAAAGTGTTCTCCCGATCTAAATTGTATTACACCCAAACTCAAGTTAATTTACCCTGTTTTCATCTAATTTCTAAAACTGTTTATTGTTTTAATTCATTTTCTATTTAGACTTTAGAATCTTATTTTCTCTCATTAGTTAATACGCTCCTACTCATAACTACCCAATGATTGGTTGAGCTTTTCTTTCAAACTTGTGATGGTCTTGCCTGCGTGCCTAAAGGTGTGGGAGGATTGGAAAGAAAACTAGCCACATTTAAAAAAAAACATTCAAATTTATTCACAATATTAACCACAACTTGAATGCAATTGGTCAAGGATTAGAGATGCACTCAATTAATAATTATACCGACAAACAAACGAGGTACGCGAGATATGAAAAGACTTTAATACTAAATACACTTATTCAAGGCAATAGCTCTTAACTATTTAATCTAGATTCAATCTCCAGTGACCATTCGTCACCTTAAGTAATTAAATTATCAAATATTAAATATCCGTGATTCACATTCAATTTTATTATTCTCTGCTCCGATAGTAGTCTATCCTATATATATCTCTCTCTAACCTAAAAGCCTAGACTATATATAGTAGTATTAATTGACATAATCACGTCTTCTTCTTCGAAGAGGAGTTTTATAAAAAAATAATTTTTAAAGACCAGAAATTCCCCCAAAAGACTATTAGTAAAAAGAGCGTGGATATAGAACCATCACAAACTTAAATGTTTAAATTACAGTAGTTCCTCTCAATTCCAATGCATTCTAGCTTTTTCCATCAAAATTTTTTTTCTCCTCAACTAGGATTTCTTTGCTGCAACCGTATTGGTTAAGCTTGACCCACCCACCTCAAACACCACGATTCAGAACTTGAATAGTGAGTGAGTAAGTATATTTTAACGTCACACTTTTTTAGCAACTAAAGGTCTTTTTGCAACGAAACTTGTAATTCTAAACCATGGTCGTCAATTGACGAGGATGACACCTGGGCTGGCACCACTGTCTAAACTACCACACAACGCCAAAGGTAGGACACTTAAGCCATGAAAGATTTGACAAGCAAAAGCTCCTCAATACTGTGGGTCTTTAGGGGCACTAGACTCGAACTTAGGATACGCCGGCCACGAGCTTGTGGTCATAACCATTAGACTACCGCGGCCCCTTTGGAACTCGAAAGGCTCTATCTAAAATATGAGTTACAGATAGATAACCCCAAAATCTGAGTCATCTGCGGAGTTGAAATAAAATGCTAGAACCCCAATGGAACAAATCCCAACCTATATTTCGCCACGAAAAAAATAAGTTTAATATTTTTCTCTTTTCATTCGCTTTCTGCCATGGAAATTCCTCGGTAGAATAGAGAATTAGGAATTCAAATCCAATACGGATGCAAATATCCTCCATTGCATTTCGAGGTTCAAAAATGAAAATTCTACATGGGGGACGAAATGAAAGGAAATGAAGTCTCTTGGCTGGGTGAGCACGAATAATGTTCTAAGATGAAAGGAAATGAAAAATACTTTCTGATTTTTAAAAGAAAATATATCAGTGGTAAAAACGAATGAGTTTAAAAATTAGAAGATACAGTTATGTAGGGGTAACCAAAAGTCTTTTATTCTTAAATTATTTACATATTGTAGATCAGGAGTGGGCTGACTTTTCCAGGGTACGGGCTACTTCTAATTTTTTTCAAGGTGTTGCGATCCACCCAGTATCAGTGGCCCACACAAAGAGGGGGGGGGGGGTATCCACGGATCCGGACCCTAAACCATAGCTCATGGTTTTTTTTTTGGATCGATTATAATCCCATGTATATAGTACGTAAAATTTAATTAAGTATTTGTTATTAATAATTTTTTTATTAATTAATGCTAATAATTTATTTAATAGTTTATTCCTTACTGTTCTTTGTTCCCGACAATCTACAAAATGAAAAAAATATATGTTAGGCAGCGTATTTGTGTAAGATATGAGAAAGATAAATATTCTACCCTGGATCACCGCACCCCCTTTTCGTCCCCTTTCCAGTGTCTTAGGTGTGGTGAGGTACGGGAAAAGTCGATTGTATTTATTATAACTTAATAATAAGTACGGAATACGTACTTACATACGTAAATAAAATGAAAAACTCACTTTTTTGAAAACGCGTTTAAAGCAAAAAGCAAAATACAAACATGATTATAATAATAGCTACAATTATAATATCTAATGATCCATTTATTATCACACAATTGAAACTATATTAAAAAATAAAACATTTTCATGTAAAGTTAGTTCTTGCAATTATAATCAGTGGAAGACTTTGTCTGTGTACTAGCAGCCAATCTTGAGTATTTTGGTATACAATTACTAACGGCCAATCTTCAGGCGATCACTCAAAATTGTCTTAGCGGTCCCCCAGTCGATCGGGATCGAATTAATGCCCATTCCGGTTGTAGATAATTGTAGAATAGAATTATTTATTATACAAAACTTATAAATATTTATTGTGTTCAAGCTACTATAATTAGATATATGTTTATTTGGAAATATAGTAAATACTGTTTTGAATTTTTAATAAAACCATCTACCTCAGTAAATTCCAACCAAGGCCCCCATTGAAAGCCAGGAATGCCTGTAGGTGGTTTACCAGTTCCCGCCAAGTATTCTTTAATGTTGTCACGACCCAATGGTCACGTGTATAAAGAGGTTCGGGGAAGAAGCAGACATGATCTTAATAATAGCTACTATTATTCTAGCTTTAAACACTTAATGAATGATATACAATTCTATAGCTCGAGGCTGGGACCCAACTGAAATCCTGACACTTAAGGTATCCAACTACCCTAAAATTGTGAAATTTGCCAAAAATTGACAACTTTTTGTATGATTCTATTTTAAAGATCCTCTTATTAACTTTATAAAAATACCAAGTTTATTATTTTCCTTTCACCACTAGAACAAAAACGACAAGTGTTTAGCAAAAGCAGATACCATTTCTTTAAGCTTTAAAACGCGTTTTACTCGCAATGTGTGTGTTTTTTTTAAATGATCAAATGGGGTCAGCGATTGCTAAAAAGGTTTTCAAAATAATTAATTGAAATTTTTTGTGTATCTGTATAATAGTAGAAATGTTTTAACTTTCAGATTTATCAATCTCTGTTACAAAATTTACAGTCCCTTATGTTAATATAATCACTGTTTTTTTAAGCTCTTTCATATAATAACTTAGATAAAGTGCTCTAGTTTTTGTAAAAATTTAAATATCTCTTACTGTAAAGGTCATTTCATAATGAATAACGTAGCAACACACTAGAATCGAAAAATTGAAAATTTGTACATAAGCTTTTGGTATAGAATGGACCCCGTTTATGTTATTTTTTGTCAATTTTTACCCCTTTTTTCCCACACATATGTTAGTAATAATAATTTATTTTTATGTTCTTAATTTTAGCATATTTTTCCTAAAATTACTAAGCAAATCTAAAAACCACAAAAAAATCTTCATATCTCCATTTATTAAAAAAAGGAGCAAGTAGTCGGATACCTTAATCTGACATATAAGATTATTCAAATAACTCCAATGCTATTTACTTCCACTACTCCTGGTGGACTTATGAATATTAAAACAGACTGCGTGACTTCCCAGTCACAATTCACTTTCTTTTGTTCTTAGATTTCACGATTATTGGTTAACGATCAACCATTAATTGACGCACCCAAACGTTCGGGCTTAAATAGTACTTATATTTGTATAATATCAAATCATTTCTACGGAAAGCGGTTTTTAATCTAAAATCACAGTTAAAGACTAGTTTCCCCAAGTCGATTGGTAGAAGAACCCGAATAACAAACACCCTTAACAATATGCTTTCTGTTAAGCTGCCTGTGTGCTTAGACACTATATACCATCGCTTTATTGATTTTGCCTCTGGACAACAATGCATATGACCATAACAATATCGAATTTACGCTGAACATTTATAAATGTTCCCCCGGGTCACTCTTGAAGGAGCGTTCGTTACATATAATGCAAAAAACTACTAAAACCGACCTATCCAATTATGCAAAAGTTACATTGTTACATTAAAGGGTTATTTTGTAATGAATCTTTATAAACAAGGCCAAACTTTTGGTTCACCCCATATTTCGTTTTTAACTTAATGCTAGAAAAAAATTTCTAATTCACTAAATAATTATTGCCTTAAAACCATTGGATTCAGTTACTTGATATATGCCGAATATTAAAAATATGGAACTATCTTGATGATTTTTTTTAAAAATTTTATAAGTAGAAGTCAAAAGAATTTCAAGCACAATGTGTAAGAATGTGCACATTATTTTTTTAATAATACGTAAATGATTTCTGCTTACTAAAATAAATTCCGTTTAAGGTATCCGAACACGTTGAAAATGACCAAAGTCAGTCAAGACAGATATTTTTGTTTTTTATTTTATTGAATAGAGCTATCTTTTGACTTTACGAAACATACTTTGTTTTGTTTCTACACATCCTAGAGGTCAAGTTAAAATAACTTTTATAAATTTAGAAAAACCGGAAGTGGGTTTTTTTATCTACCAGAAGTGGGCATTTAAATTGCTCAAATCTATCATGGCGAGTCTGATAACTCAAAATATTACAAATGTATTTCTATAAAACTTTTTGAACCTGTTATTTATTTTCTAGAGAATGTACTTAAATATTTCTTATTGTATGAATATTTTTTGAGTTATGCTTGTTATTTAAATAATGGTCTCATAAAAAATGTAAAATTTCTTATAACGTTTACTCAATAAACTCTAAAATTTTCAAAATTTAATAAAAAATTAAAATTTTAGTACATTTTCTAGATAAATGCATCTAATTTGTTTTAGTAATACTTTTACTAATATATGTTTATTACTTTTTTTCTCTAACTGCTTTCAAGTTTTTCAAAAATATTGCTAAAATTTCACTTATAATTGTGATTTTTGTAAAATTCAAGCAATTTATTTTAAATTTTGGTAGTTTAATAGAGTAATATTTATTGGTATTAATTCCTAAAAGAGCATTTATAATGCTCTAGCATGCTATTTTGTTAAAAAGTACTCCGAACGTGTTCGGATACCTTAAGCTGTACATTTCACTAATATAGAATCCAACTACAATAGAATACACACACAATTTTTTGTTAAATAAGTCTCTGCCAATTTGACAGCATTTTTATACATACACGAGCAGATAACAATCTAAACTGGGCAAAAAATTAGAGGAGACAGTAAAAGCAGTTAAGAAACCGTTGCGACATATACATGAATGACTGTAAAATGAAGAATATAGGTGTTACAAAACGCAATACAGGAAATAAAAACAAAACTGGTTGGGAGTTTTAATTCTGTGAAATGGTATACAGAACATGAAATGAAACTTCAGAACAACAATTTAGTTACTTGCAAATGATAAAAACTGATTGTTTGGAACCGAGACAGGATATTTTATATGGTGTGGGGTCCCACCAAACTGTTAAGACTGCTGCATACTTATTTAGCAGGGTTGCGATGGGGTTATTGATGAGACTTTGGGGGATATTTTTCCACTGTACAGGAAGTGCAATTTCCAAGTCTTGAACAGTAACAGGAGGCATTGATCTTGCAGCAACGCATCGTCCGAGTGTGTCCCAAACATGCTGCACCAGATTAAGGTCAAGAGATCATGCTGACCACTCCATACGCTATATTGTTTCAGCTTCAAGAAAGTTCTCCACAATATGAGGTTTGCCAATATCCTGCATTTAAAGAAAGGAATTACCAATAACTATAGGGTGAGGTATGATATAGGGTCTTAGGATCTCGTCTAATATCTTTGAGCCCTCAAATTGTCACTCCGAATGATATGCAGATCAGGATGTCCGTCCATGCTGATTCCAGCCACCATCAAACCATCTCGTCTATAATAAGATTTTTTCTGAAAGAATGTAGGGTTATTTCGAGTGCCTCTTTCCTGCCATACCGAAACACGTCTGGTGTCACTCTCTAAACTGAATTGGAACGTCCGTAAACCAAACTTGATTCCAGTCACTTTGATGATCAGCAGTTTACTTCCTTCGGGCCGCACGGTATCTTGTAGTCAACGGAATACACGCCATTGGCCATTCTTTATCCTGTTGCCAAAAGAAACAGCCTTTGAATTTGCTTTGCTTTGGCTATTCTGTCTCGATAGCTCTTAACAGGATATATCGGTCATTTTTTGTTGGGGTAGCACGTGAAAGATTTGATCCTGGCCGACGTTGAACATGCCATGTTTCTTGGAATTGGTTCCACAGACTTCAATAACACTTCTTGACACTACAAAAACATCCGCGAAAGTTCTTTATGTTTTCCGTCGGATTCCAGCGTCCCGATAATACCCCAGGCAATAGATTCCGATAGATCTTGTAGTCGTGACAATTTCAAGTCACATTTCCTCAAAACAACAGCCGAAATGTTGAATTTTACGACTGAGACATCGAAAAGAAACAGCTTTTGTGAAATCACGATTTCTGCATTTATATCCTTTTTCAATTCCAATTATTAGTTCACACTCTCCATATATATATATATATATATATATATATATATATACATTTATAAATATATATATATATATTTCAAAAATATGCACAAAATAGTTATAAGCCTAAGATATCTATAGTCATGATAGAATAAAGTCTTAGCAACAGTAGTACTAAAGCAAACTCCTGGCCTTAGAAACAGGATTGCAGGTTTAAACAATGTTTTGCGGCCAGCCAACTTTCACCTGTATTTGCTAATACTCTGGGCCATAGGGAAAATAAGAAATTTCTATAAAATTTAACTATTATTACAAATAAAACCATAATCTATTTTAAAAATGATAATATTATAGCCTATAATAATTACTAGAATATGTAAAACAAACTAAAACAATATATATATATATATATATTCAAATTTTCAGTCGTTAATAAAATATTTTCTGTTTATCCATTCAAGTTCAAATACATTGCTTTAAACTTGTAGTGGATGACACTTGATGTTTATACAGTTTTTTCAAATATTAATTCATTAATTGAATTAAAAAATGAATAAAATGTAACAAAAATAATAGTGCAACAGCATATATAGAAAGGAAATTCGCACGTTGTGTCCCTGTAGCGCAATGGAAAGCGCTTTGGACTTCTAATCCAAAGGTCGTGGGTTCGAATCCCACCTGGGTTGGCCTAATTTCTGAGAAAGTGATTTCTTTTTCACTATACTATTTTATAAGAATAATTAAACTTAATTAATGTAAAAAAATAGTAAGAAAAAAAATAGTTCAACACCATATATAGAAAGAAAAATGGAAAATTGCAAGGAAAATCGCTGTCTATTTTGTCACTTAATATAGCGATTCTCTGTCATGTTTATACTAATTTTATCTATTTAATGGAAAGTAACTGAAATAAAGATTTTCGTTGTTAACCTAAGTAGGAATTGTGACTTAAAATTTTTTTATAGTTCTCATTTCTTGTTTTCAACGTCATGAACGTTGATTTGCGTATAAAATTTTCTTTTGTTTTCGGGTACACTTTAAACTATGGGTTGTACATTAGTTATCAGAAGAAATATATGCATTATTCTATTAAATCCATGTGCTTCTCTAATTTGTTTGAGTAGTGTATTCAATTTAGAATACTTACTGGGCGGGCAAAGAATTGTTTCTTTTCTTGTTTGAAATTGTTCAAGAAAGGTGATTTTTATTCATCAAATATTGAGAATGGGGTATTTCTTTCAGAACTTAATGTTTTTCCAGAAAGAGATAATCTCATTTGATAAAATAAAGCCTTTTTCTGAATAAATGGGTATAATATCTAATAGAATAGAGAGGGATTTATTTTTTTCTCTTTCAAATCTATATTATTATTGAATGAGTGGAAGTTTTGACATACTTTTGTTATTATTTAAAAAAAACTCGGGAAAAACCATTAAGAGAAAAAGACGATTAAAAAAAAAAATTTTTTTTTTTTCATTTCTGGGAAATTGGATTTGAAGAAAGTCAAACATGTTAGTGGAAAATTAACACACACATAAAAAACAGAGAAATAGAAATAAGAAATGGCATTAATATTCAGAAAACATTTTTTGAATTGCAATTACTTCTAGAAAGATTAAATGCAAAACAGAAATGAAACCTGCTTCTAAGAAACAAAATGCTTCGGAAAATGGAAAAAAAATAAAGGAAGCTTCTAATCTTTCCAGTATTTTCTGTTTTTTTCAGATGAAATCTAACGGATAAAAATAAAACTGTGAAATACTAACTTACCAAGAAATTATAAAGTGTTTAAGTTTTGAAGAATAATTGTTCTAATTGCAAAATAATAATAAGAATAATATTAATCAACATACCGTTATCTATTCTTAAAAAGGAGAAAAACGACTCACTAATCAGGCTATCTCCGGAAGTATTAGACCTAGATACGTGAAATTAGTTCCTTTCATAGAGTAGAGATACGTTATAAAAAAAGATTTTGATAAAATCGACCCCAAAGAGGGTTTCGAGGGGTTAAAAAGCGTTATAGATAAAAAAAAAAATCATGTTTATGAACTGTTCGATCTACATACTTCAAATTTGGTGAACATGTTTCTTGTGTTGAATTGAGAACCGATAAGAACGGATTTTTTCCGGAAATCGATTCCTATAGGGGGAGCGGGGAGTTAGGGACACGTATAGATGAAAAAAATATTTAAGTTTTTGAATAGCTAGACCTACAGTAATGAAATTTGGTATTCATATTTCTTTTGTTGAATTGAAATCGACAAAAGGATTTACTTCGTAAAGCGACTTTCAAAACAGGTTACGAGGTTTATTTTTTAATAAATTCCGTTTAGAAAGCATGTTTAATTTAAGTAGAGATGCACTAAAAATTGGTTTGGGGAAATACCACTTTAATGGAGGGGATTACGCGAACATATATATATATATGCGTGATAACGTAATAGTTAGTGATATATTATTTTTCTTTAAATTTTAATAACTTTTTTCAACATTGTGTGGAACATGGTTACACTGCTAATTTTATAAAATGTTATATTCCTATCAGTTTAGTGTAAGCATTATGTAATAAAAAGAGAATTTTTAATTAGTTGCACAGTTAATCGATAGATGGCGCCTCACGCTAAGTAAATTAACAATGATCTATTTTATTTAAAATTAATTGTATATTTCTGGGTTGTACTTTTATTTTCTGTAAAATTTTAAAACAAAATTTATAGTTTTTAAATGTATATATATATAGACAATGTCATTTTATCAAAACTTAAATTTTATGCGTTACTGATATTCACCTTTTTGACACCCGGGAAAATGGTTATTGCTGTACTCACGTGGTAAGTCTTTACCTAATTGTTTTAGCTTTGATTTTAATATATCCTAGTAATTATTATAGGCTATAATATTATCGTTTTATATTAATAGATTAAGATTTTATTTGTAATAATAGTTAAAAGTCTCTAGACATTTCTTACTTTCCCAATGGCCCAAAGTATTACCAAATATAGGTGAAGGTTGTTTGGCTGCAAAACTTAAGGTATAAACCTGCAATCCTGGTTCTTAAGGCCAGGAGTTTGCTATAGTACTACTGTGGCTAAGACTTTATACTATCATGACTATAGTTATTATAGGTTTATAACTATTTTGTGTATATTTTTGAAATATATATATATATATATTATTTATATATATATATATATATATATAATTCTACTCCAATTTTAGAAATTAGTTATCTATACATTCTGTACTTTTTAAATCAAGAGAGGAGAGTTATAGAAATGCTTTTCAATACAAATAAATCCTTAATGCTAGGACTTGGATATGAATAATTTATATATGCCAGGGCTGGATGATCACACAGAAAAAAAAGGTTACAAGCTGCAGCATTGGAAAACTACATATTGTGGAGAAATTTGGTTTCCCCAGAGTGTAGGCAAATGGTGCTTCTTGTCATACAGCTAGTTTGCGGGTAAGTAGTGAATGTTCCCAGACGGTTCAGGACAATTGAAATGGCAAGAGCTTAGGAAATTGGTCTCGATTGGAACTGTGAGCCGTGATTTAATTTTTATGGACAAAAAATGTGTCCGGTTTTGACATTCACAGATTTATGGCGAAGAAGCTATGAACAGACAATATGTAACGAAATGGTGTCACTCTTTTCAATCAGGCAGACAGGATGTCGAAAACAGCAATATGGCAGGGAGCGGCGGGCCAAGTTCTTCAATGACAGAAGTCAACACGACAGGGATTGAAGAAATGATTCAAAATGATCGACGGGTAACTCTGAGTGAAATCTTGTCAGAGCTTGGACTGAGCTATGGTAGCGTGCAGCATATCGTTTCTGATGTGCTGCGATATCCCAAGACAGTGGTGTGAAAACATCCACCAAGACTTGGTTCAATATGTGCAGGGACCTGATCACTACCAAGACGGGTTAAATAAGTTGGTTCTGCGTTCAGATAATGCCTAAATAAACGTGGTTATTATGTCAAAATGTAATATTTACATATGCCTCTTGCTTTCCTTTTAAATTTCCTCTACATTGTTAGTAAATATTTATTTATTCGACTTGTAACATTTTCTGTTCATCCCTCATATATATATAGTATACATTCATGGCCAAAAAAATTATCGCACCAAGAAATAATTGCGGGATCGTAACGAAACTTGGCATAAAGGTACATGTTGAAGAGATATGCAAAGAATTAGAAATGCAGCGTGATTGCGCATCACGTACAGCCAGTAGAGGGTGTTTAACGTCGTTCTCTGTGGAGTATAAAACAGGTAACCAAAGCTTGTTTGAGTGTGCTGAATCGTTTACAAAGGAAGGGCTGAGGTAGACAGGCCATTACGCCGCTTTCGAAGACAATATGAGCATCTATTGCAGTTTGAGAGGGGGAAAAGCATTGGCATGATGGAAGTTGGGTGGTCCGCTAGGCGAGCAGCTCGTCAATTAGGAAGTTCTGATTGTGTTGTGAGGAGTTGTTGGGACCAGTGGTTCCGAGAGATGTTATTTACATGAAGACCAGGCTGAGGACGCTCTCGACAGACCAGTTGTTGAAAAGACCACCACATCGTAAGAAATGCACGTATACAGCCAACTGCTTCATCGGCCACCATCCAGGTACAGGTGGCACTTTCATTAGGAAACCCTGTGTCTTCTCGAACCATACGAAGGCACAAGGCTGAAAGCTATTTGGGATCGCGGCACCCATTACGTGTGCTGCCCTTGACGCCCATTCATCGACGCCTCCACTTGGAGTGGTGCCGCACACGATGAAACTGGACTGCAGCGGAATGGAACCATGTCATCTTTAGCAACGAATCCAGATTTAATCACAGCAGTGATGACAATCGTGTTTGTGTGAGGAGACCCCGTGGTGAACGCCTCAATCCTGTCTTTGCTTTACAGCGACACACTGCTCCCACAATTGGTATGGTATGGAGTGCCATTGACTACAATACACGGTCAACCTTAGAATTGATCAAAGGCACCATGACAGCCCAGCGGAAGGTCCATGACATCCTGCAACCACGTGTGTTGCCACTCATGCAATGTCTCCCAGGAGCCCTTTTTGAACAAGATAATGCTCGGCCTCACACGACAAGGGTGTCACAGGAGTATCTCCACACTGTTACTACCCTTCCTCGGCCTGCCCGATCCCCTGATTTGTCACCAATCGAGCATATCTGGGATCATTTGGGATGGCGAATTGGGCATCCCACGAGTTTAAATGAACTAGAGGCAAGTTTCAGCAAATATGGAACGAAATATATCAAAACATCATATAGAAATTGTATGCCTCAATGCCTGATCGTATTGCATCGTGCATTCGCTCTAGAAGGGGTTCAACAGGGTTTTAAATCCTCCTTTCTTTTGCCTTTTTCTCTGAAATAAAAGATCTTTTTTCTTTAATTTTCTAATAATATACTTATATCAAAGTAGTCATTACGTATGTTAAATATCGTTTCATTTTGACGACTCCTTCTTTGTGAGCTAATTTTTTTTTTTTGTCCATGAGTGTATATTCATCAAACATTATGAAATACCCAGCCAAGTGAGCGGGTAACGGCTCTCTAGTATTTTATAAAATTAAATCATTGTTCTTTTTGTGAATGTGGAAATTATATGAGCTTTGCTTGTATAAAAAATTCCTGCGTTCCTAAAAAAAATTGTAAAAAATTAAAATTTCTCATATAGGACAAATGACTTAATGCATATTTCCTCAAAGGAATGAAATTTGAAAGAAAACCCCTATTTATTCTATTTTTGCATACTTTGCTTAACTATTACTTACACAATACATCACCATGATTAATTAAAAATGACAATTTAAACCATATACTACTAAATTAAATTCCAGAAACTGGGTCAAAAATAAATTTTAAAAAATGTGGATTTGAAAATTAAACTGAAAAGCAAATGTAGTTGTTAAGAATTCTTTGGGGAAAAAAATATTTTTCTCTCCAAAAAATACTTTAATCAAATATAGTTTTTCAAAGCACTTTTTTTTTACATGTTCATGAAATCTCTATGGGGGGAAAAAAATGCTGGATTTTTTTTTTTTTTTTTTTTTACATTAAAACAAGTTGTAAAAAAAAAGCTTAGGAAATACCTTTTTTTTTTTTTTTTTTTTTTTTTTTTTGAAAAATGAAAGGATTTTCTGAATAACATTCTGTGTACTTTTATTCCGTGCCCTTTATTACGCAATTTTTGTCAGAAAAATTATGTCTTTTCGCTACATGGCTCTTGAAAGTCTCAATTAAGGTTTTTTTTTAAAAAAACATTGAATGGGTTTTTGTCATGGAAGTTTTTGCACTCACAACAAACTTTTTCTGGAAAAAAAATATTTTATGAATAAAAAAGAAAGTATTTTAATCTAAATTAAGATCCAACTAAGGAGTAGTTGAACAGCTTCTCCAAGCTGAGTATGCAAATGTTTAAACTCTTAAAAAAAGAAAGAAGTCCTTTCTACGTTCGTCTTTGGATAAAATTTTTTATAGACATTTAAATGTTTTTTTTATAAACGTCACGAAAATAGAAAAAAATTATACTAATTGGTATTTAAATGCTTCATTATTTTACCACTTGTTAAAGTGAAAGAACATTTTAAAGCTTTGTGTAGATGTAATAATTCTTAAATTAGTTATATATTTAATATATAATTCCTTTTTTGTATCGTTTAAAAATTATACACATAGTGCAATCCACAAAAATGATGCTTTCTAAAAAAATTATAAAAATTAAAATGTCTTTTTTGCGATTTTTTGAAAAGTTACGAATTTGTTTTTCAAATACCTGTTTGATTTGCAAGATAAATATTCCTCATACATACATAAATTGGAAAAAAGTTATGGCATATAGCGGGCACTTTTAACACAAAAACTAAGATCGAAAGTTACGAGTGCGTGTTGCACTCTAGGAGTAGAAAAATGTAGATTTAAAAATAAATAAATAAATAAAAGAGATGAGCATAAAAATTCTTTGACTTCCACTTACAAAAAAACACTGTTAATTCATAAGAAATGTCATACCTTATGAACTTAAAGTTGTAGTTTTTTTGAAGTATACTTGTAATAGCGGTCGGTTCCTGCTTGACTTCTGAACCCCCTTGTCTACCTGTAAACCCGGCTAGATATGTGGGAGAAACTGAATGATCATCAGACATGATTTCAATCTAATTAATTTATTGTTTCCAAATATCAATCAGACACAATAACAATCTAATTAAGGTAGGTGATTAAATAGTAGAGCGTGGAGGTGGGATTCTACTACGGGCCCTCAACTGAATCTAAGATAGCTTAAATATGCTCAATATAAACTACGTCACACACTAATAAGCTAACTTCTAATCAATCAAGCTCACAATGCCTGTACTTTTTATGCATCGGATCCTACACTGGAAACTTGCGGGTGATCTCTCTCGGCTTGTTCAATGTTGTTGGATCAACGCTCTGTAATCTTTCTCCTGGACAACTCCAAGATCTCTTACTAATTCCACTATCTTTCTATCTTCAACTAACAAACTAACTCGCAGACTCTATGCTAACTCCTACTTGCCAACTCCAACGTGCCAACCACAAACTCGCGAAAAAATAAATTTATATAATATACTTCATCTACATAAGTACCCTTTCTTGGTCGGTGAAAGTTGGTTGAATAAAATTATTTTCCCCCAGAAGAGTTCCCAAGGTGTTAATAGATTCACGGATAGATTCGTCCCATACTCTTTTTTTTTTAAATCCTGGCATAACACCTCGAATAAATTACTTCAAAACATTCATTTTAGATGCACATATGTAAATTTTTAATTTCTTCTAAAAAAATGGTGCTCGCGTTATACGTCTAATGTACCTAAAAATTAAAGAAAGAACTCTAAAGTAAAGGTGCGCGTTACACCCATGATTTTATGGTATTCACAAAAATATATATATAAGGTAATTCACTACAGACCGACAAACTGGTAGGGTGTGTAGGGTGTACAGAGACGACTAGGAAACACATGGGAATGCAGGGTCGCAAATGCCGTAGTTGTGAAATATGGTACAAAGAAACAGACAAAAATAACAAAAGCACTAGTGAGACAGAAAACATTTTATTGAGAGCTTGTAGTACAACAGGTCTTCGAAAGTGAATTTCTTCTAAGTAAGCATAAAGAGTTTTTGTGTTCGAGGCATCTGTTTCTTCAGTTGAAGAAAACGCTCGAATATCTGTAGCTCCCGAGAGAATACATGATATGCCAGGAATCTTCCAGAACGTAAGGAATTCCATGCAACGTCACTGTCAGGCATACCAGACGGCTTCTGACTGTAATTTTGAAGCCTTGTACAAACTTTCAATAAAACATTTTCTGTCCTACTATGTTTCTCTTTTTGTTCTTTTTCTCTGATTCTAGGTCTACCAGACGACTGCTCGCTGTAATTTCGAGGTCTGTTATAGTGCAACCTCTAAATAAAAAGTTTTAAGTCCCACCATGCTTCACTTTCTGTTCTTTTTCTCTGTCTCTAGGCCTACCAGACGACTTCTGACTGTAATTTCGAGGCCTGTCACAGTGCAACCTTTCAATAAAAAGTTTTAAGTCCAACCATGTTTCGCTTTCTGTTCTTTTATCATAGCTCGTAATAGCTCGCAAATGCTCGCTTACCATAGCGGCATTTGCGACCCTGCATCCCTATGTAATTCTGAATCCTCTTTGAACCCATACACACCCTGCCAATTTGTCGGTCTGGTATCGAATCACTCTGTATATATTTGAAAAGACACCTATTTATTTCGGATTCGCTTACAAAATATAGAATAAAAATACAAATAATTCGAAACTCATTTTTGCTCCAATTCGATGAATAAAGAGGGGTAACTTAAGCCGAACGATACTTTTGTCATCATTTGACACTTTTATTATTTTTCTATACAAAAACATTCCAAATGAATCTTTAAAAATAATAAACAAAAGAAAAACGATTCCAGAGAAAGATGAGCTCAAAGAGCGAAATAAATTTGGAACTGTGCCACCAGAGATTAGCAAGAAATCCTTTCAAAACTTTTCGTTTGAATAATTAACATGGCATGCGAACTTTAAAAATGTACATTCTTCCAATGTATTTTTTTAAAGTTGTGTCCTACAAATATTTTTCGTTATTATTATTTTCTCACAAGTACAACAAATAGAAAAACTTAAGCAATCGTACTTAATCTTTTGCGTGTACCAACGTGCAAAATATGTATTACTTCATTCATTTTCTGTAAAGGGCAATGTTTAAATAATTATGCATTGTTATATATTTATATATGAGCACATACGATTTAAATGTCAGTTGTTTCAATTATTTAAAAAATGTGTATATGTAAATTACTCTCTTCTTCAGATATTTATATATATAATATATATATATATATATATTTATATAACTTATATAACGTCGTATACTAAGATAACTTATGACTTGAGAACCGTTAACTTTTCTTAAAACTCATTAAGCAAACAAAATGAGAGGGTTTGCACTCTTTAACAATTAATGTTTTTATTTTCTCTTAATCTCTTAGTTGCCATCTCTAATAAAATATTGGTTGTATTAGACCAATTAATTTCCTTAAAACTTTGGATTTTAATTCTTTTGGCCCATTTTTGTGTGCTTCTTTCTACTGAACTAAAAAATAGATACCATGTTTCATTTCTTCTTATCTTCGATTCCTACATAAACAAAACAAAAATAGTATAAGATCATGGTACGAGACTGTGACGGATCCGTACGCGACCTTCTAATTAATCCTCTTGGGGGAACTTTGGACCTAGCATTCGCGTTAATTCACAGCCATCCCTCAAGAAGAAACCATGATGCGGAGATTAGTTTGACTATACAAAATTAATGTTTTGTAATTGTAAGATAGAAGGAGGAGAGGAACTGCTGTGGGATACGTAGGTGAGATTTAATTCATTATCACAACTTGAGTTAAGAACGGAGTTTGCCACTGTAATAAATTAGTGGATTGAGAATTAATAATCTAAAATAGATTGGATTAAACAGATTACTTGCGCTTGTTTTCTTAGAGTAGATTGCTTTCTTTATATCACTCCTAGGGTCTCCTCTTGTAGTTTCACTTGTGGTTGATTAGTGTGCTTGAATAGTAATAAAATAATAATTATTATGGAAGTTTCTGGTGATGCTTTTTTCCCCCTCACACCCTTAGATAAGCAGGATGCTGAAGGAGCGACTTCAAATAAAAATCGCTCACAGGGCCTGTATATCTGTAAAAGAGGACCATATCCATCCCCTATTAAACCATATTTTTTACTCTCTTTTTTCATACTTTCTGACTCCTTTACACAAGATTATGCATACGTATTATACCTGTTGAATGATTATTTTTTGAATTATATGTTCTCCTTGTCCAAATTAAATTTCATTAACTTCTGTCCAGCAGTTCGAGAGATAATCGACCAAATTTGAAAATTCTCTTCATTTTGAACCAGTGTATACACACCAATTCCGACATAATTTAGATACTTTTAACGTGGAAGCGCTTAAGACGATATATGGGTTAACAAGAAATAAAACAACGGTCCCGACTAACTACTATGTATTTTCATGCTATTTATTTCCCTTGACGCAAAACGAAAATCGTTTAACAGAAAATTCGCTTAACACCTAGTAGAAATGAACAACATACGGAAAACAGGGGTGTGAGATTAAAGAAAGTTGGTTTCGCATTGTTTTTGTGTATTATTGAACTGGTCTACTGTATCATCGGAAGAATTCGTTGCAGTAGTTGATTATAATGTGTGTACAGCTCCAATTATGACAGAAGAAGACATTTTGGAGTTTGTTCAAAGGTAAAAAAAAATCATTGATACAGATTCCGAAGGCGAAACTGAAATGAATAATGAAGCTCCTCTTCCAACGACATCTGGAATGAGGAATATCATGAAAAGCAGGGGTGGGCAGATTTTTTCAGGGTGCGGGCTACTTCTAATTTTTTCAAGGTATTGTGGTCCACCCAATATCAGTGGCGCACACGAAGGGGAGGGGGCATGGGTCTGGACCCTCCTCTATAGCCCATGATTTTTTTCGATCGATTATAATCCCTTGTATATAGTACGTAAAATTTAATTAAGTATTTCTTATTCATAATTTTTATTAATTAATGCTAATTATTTATTCAACAATCTATTTCTTACTGTTCTTTGTTCCGAACAATCTACAAAATGAAATATATATATGTATATATATATATATATATGTATATATGTTTGGCAGCGTATGTGGTAGGATATGAGAATGGTGGACATTCCACTCTAGGCCGCCGCGCCACCTTGGACAAAATTCACGAGTGCGCCCACTGATCAGGGTTGTTGGTGCAGTGAGATAAGGAAAAAGTGAACAATATTTATTATAACTTAATATTAAATTCGAAATATATATTTAACTAAGTAAATAAAATGAAAAACTCACTTTTTTGGAGCTGCATTTAAAGCAAAACCCAAAATACAAACATAATAATAATAGCCACAAATATAATAATATCTAATGATGAACTTATTATCAAACAATTCAAAATATATTAAAAAATAAAACCTTTTCATCTTAAGTTAGTATTCGTAATTATAGCTAGTAGAAGACTTGGTCTGCGTACTGTCAGCCAATCTTGAATATTTCCATACGCAATTACTTCAAGCGGTCACTCCAAATTGTCTTTGTGGTCCACCAGTTGATCGCGATCGACGTAATGCCCACCCCGGATGAAAAGTATGCTCAGTAATTTAGACATTCATTCTCCAATGGTGAAATGAACAACGGAAAGGATGACATTGAACATTTGGTTGACAATTGGTGACCTGTAGCCAGCCAACCCTTACACTAATACCTTCCTGTCTATCTGAAAATCCTGCTGGATGTGTAGGAGGACTTAAATGATCAAATGACATAATTGCAATTCAAAGAGATTTATTGATGCTTATCAGTAAATAAGTTTAGACACAACACAATTCAAGTTTTGATAAATAAACGAGAGTAGAGTAATAAAGTGGGGTATCAATACTAGCGGGATCTACAGAATTTTTTTCAACTGAATCTAGGAAAGCTTAAACGGGCACAATTACAACTACGCCAAGTGCGAATAATCTGAATTTCTTAATCTAAGTCACTGACCTTATATTTTACAGCGGCGGTTCCTTCGTGACGACTTCAGGCCCTTTTTATGGCTGGAAGAATGGGTGAAGACTCCACGCTCACACAGTAATAATGAATTTCACTATTTTCAATCCGCTTCTCTTCGCGTACATCCACACACATCCGGCTAGCTATACTTGTCAACAACTTCGTGTCGACTTCTCTATCTTTAATTCACTTGACTTCTCACAATCTATTACTTAGCTTATTAACTCGCGAAAACCGAACTTATATAATATATCTTATTTACATTATTCACTCCTGGCTCTCGGTGAAGATTGGTTGAAATAAATAAATTGCTTTAAGGGGAAAAAAGAAGAGGTTAGTAAAAGACCGTATAGATTCGTCACAATTTGCTGCTAAAAAAGACAAAGCAAAGATAGTTTTCCAATAATGTAATAAATGTTTTCTTTTTCAAAAAACTTGAAAATCTTTAATGAAATTTCATTAAGTTCTTGTGATTGTTTTTGTTTTATTGATTTTTATTGAATCCATACATATCTATGTAAATAAAATGTACGCTAAAAGGCTTTTTTTTTTTTGAATATATCAGTGCATCTCAAACTTTCAGAATTTGCGACCCAATTTTCGATCATAATTTTCATCGCCCCCCCATACAATAACAGTGCGTTGAATGCTATAATAAATAATTTGTGTTAATTATAAACCGTGTAGTAACAGGTGTTGATGGATGAAGGAAGGCAGATAAGCATGGGTATGTTATTCCTCTTTCAACGAGAACTTCTTAGGGAGTAGTGTATTTAGTTCTATTTGTCAGAGAAATAATGTATGTCTATATTTTTAAGTTCAGATTAGTAGTCTTTTATCCTGTTGTATCTGGCAATGAAAGAATCTGATGATGGATTTAATGAGTTGCCTTAGAACTGTGAAACCAGCTAGGGAAAAAATAATATAGTAACGGATTGAGCCGAATGAATATATTTAATATTTTCACCCTCTGAAATGGATGTAAACTTATTTCATTTCAGTGTAAATGTGTATTTTATTATGTGTATTGTTTTAAATGTGTATTGTTTTTGCTTTGCTTCCTTTCAGTAAATTGATAATTTTTTCAAAGAATCTTTTATTTTTGACTTTTCGTCATACCTTGTAGGATTATCACGCCCCCTTAGGGGGCGCTCCCCACAGTTTGAGAAACCATGGAATACATGCTTCTTTTTTTACAATAACCTTTAACCCGAAAAAATATTTCAATCCCCTCAGTTTCGTGTTAAACTATTTTCACGGTATTTATCTCAATCTCGGCAATTTTATCGAAAATATTTTCTCACTATTCTGACATTGGGGAATAAATGATGCGCTAAGAAACTCTACTTACAGAATATTCCATTACACAGATTTCAATAACTATCAAAAGGTGCAGAATCAAAGGTTCTGATTTATTCTCCCTCCCAGGCGGTTTCTTTGAGACATTTCATTCTTCTTCGTGAATAATGTGATGCCTTTTTTTTCGCTCTTCCAAAACAGATGGGGACTCCTTTATTTATTTTGAAAGGTACTCTTGAGTTTTCCAGTATTGTGACATGGAAGAATAGTCAGGGCTTTTGTGCATTCGCTAAAATTGGCAACATATCATGTGGAATTTGAAAGCTTGATAAAGTGAAATGGTATCTGGTATAAGTAAATATGACGCCCACGCAAAGTTTCAGAAATATATGTGAAGTGCATTTGGCGTGTCTTTGTATGAAACTGATTTTATATATATCGATATATATGTTTTTGGATTTATTTTGAATGGAAATAGTTTTCAAATTATATCTACAAAGTTGAGTCGTTTTCAATAGATTGTGTGGGTGTTGTACTGACATCACAAACATACAACTGTGCAAGATTTAAAAATTCTAGTGCATTAGAAAAATTGACTGCAAAATTACTGTTTTATAAATCTATATGTAACAAGCAGAAAAGTGATTCACCCGCTCATCACGATGTCTCTGGAAGACTTGAAATTTGGTAATAATGTATCTTTTATGAAGTAAAGATCCGATAAGAAAGGATTTTGCCAAAATCGACCATCAACAGGCGTTGCGAGGGCTTAAGGGATGTTAGAGAAATATTCCATTTTTGGACTATTAGAACTACATACTTGAATTTTGTTACAAAAAAAATGTAAAATGAATAGATGGCACTGCAAGTCATCTGAGTTTTTTTAGCTTGTAGAATCAGTTATGAATGTTCTTTATTCTGTGTGCATGTCTTCTGTGTCGTCTAAGAAAATAAATCAAAATGTCTAAAAGGGTGGACTGAATCATTGGAATTATATGGAAATAAAAAAGATATGATCTTCTAAATGACCATCGGAATCAAGGATTTAGGAATTATAGCAAAGCCTGTTCCCTTCATGGAGTGGAGATCCACCAAGAAGAGATTTCAGGGAAACAGAATTCTATGGGAGAGGGGTGGTTACTAGGGTGTATTGATAAAAAAAATCTCGTTGTTGAGCTACTAGGCCAACAGTATTGAAATTTGTTATGCATGTTTCTTTGGTTCAATTGAAATCCGGAACGCTCTCAGTGAAATAGACAAAAGGATGTTACGTGGCTTATTGATAAAAAAAACTTTCTGTTTTTGAACTATTAGATCTAGGCTTTTAATTCGGCAAGCATGTTTATTTTGTTGAGTAGAGATCCACTAAAACTGAGTTTTGAAGAAATCAATTTTGGGTGAGAGGGTTATATATACGGCAGAGCAAAGGATAATTCTAATTTAATTGCAAAATTTTTTAGAAATTTTTATTTAGAAGTCCTGTTTTTTTTAAATAAGGAGGTGAGAGTTGTTAGAATTTTTTTCGATACAATTGAACGCTTAATGTTAGGACTTATATTTCAGTAATTTATAAAAAGTGTATATTCATACAGTATCAAGAAATGCCCAGCAAAGCGGTAGGTTATTGGCCAGTATAATATAAAGTATGCGAAGTGAAAGCGTATTTTAAAGTTGTTATATAGTCATTATAAACGTAATTTAGTTCCCAGTGTAAGAAACTTTGTAAGAAATCCTAAGCATTGGTCGTTTTCTTTTTCAGTTCCTACTATTATAGTTCACTCTCTCCCTATATATATATATATATATATAGACTGTCCAGCCTTAATGTGACCCAATAGCTAATTCCCGAACCGTTTGGTTTAGATATGCACTTCCAATTTGAAAAATGTTTTTAAAAATGTAAAGAATGTTTCTACGTGCTTTTCGAACCAAGAAATCCACTTAGAAAAAAATAACAAAAATTAAATTTTTATACGGTCTCCAGGTCCTATCCTCCAGTTATAATTAGGAAAAGACGCAGTACACAAAAACAAAGTAAACACAATAAGTTTCATTTTATTACGATAAAAACTGACCGAGTTATGCCTACATAGATTTGAAGCATCCGAGTTGATCAGAAAAGGGGGTCATATATAAATTTAGTTTAGAGAACAGTAATTCACTATCTACTAAAGGAGCAAGAGAAAAACACCATAGTAATATTAAAACATCGTAGTAAACATCATAGATTGACAATTTGTATTGCTGTATGGCAAGCAATAAAAATTAAATCAAAGAAATACAACTTGTACCGAAAAAACTAAAACAGCTTGTTTTAAAAAATAGCAGAAAAATAATACGGGATTTGCCGTTCAGATTATAGCATAATGTGGAATGATGTGCCAATCATGAATCAGGGGCTTTATTATATCATAATGACCAAATTAACAAATATTGGTGAAAGCACGAGGTGTGGCACGAGATAAGGGAATACGTCTATGACAAATCCTAGTTTTATACAAGCGTTGAACAGCTCGGGCAATTGTACAATAAGATGGATGTCTTCGAGTGGAAAATTTACTGACATAAAGTGTTGCTGCCTCTCTCTTATTTAGATTACACTGTCCATAAAACAGTACCATTTCACAGTTTCGTAGAATTCGTAACACTAGAATACGACTGTATGCAATTGCAAGCAACTGCACAACAGAATTTTAACGTTCGTAATGATCAGCAAAAACGCAGAATCAGACTGAAACCGCAGCATATAAGTCAATTTTTTGAAACTGCTTTTAAACTGCTTCGTCCAAAATATTTTATTTTTTCTATGTTTTACACGCACACAGAATAAATTGTACTCAATTATTGTATTATTTACGTATGCTTTCAAATTTAAAAACGATTTACATAAGAGTGACGTGCAAGAGCAAAAGTTTCCTGGCAGAGTTCCAACTAATTTCCCTTTGGAGACGGAACTTTACTGGCTTCTTGAAAATTGCAGAGAAAAAGGATAAAATATATGATTTTCAAAGTTCCATAACTCGGCCAGATTTTATCGTAATAAAATGAAACTTTTTTGTGTTTACTTTGTTTTTGTGTACTGCATCTTTTTCTATATATAAGTGATAGGACCTGGGGACCGTATAAAAAACTAATTTTTGTAATTTTTTTGTAAATGGGTTTTTGATTCGAAAGGCACGTAAAAACATTCTTTAACTGTTTTAAAACAGTTTACAAATTGGAAATGCATATCTAAACCTAACGGTTTGGGAATTAGCTATTGGGTCACATTAAGGCTGGACACCCTGTATACACTATCTGGCCAAAAGTATCCGAACACCCAGTAGTATGGACTTAGAGCGTCCTGATGGATATATTATTAGGATGTTGGTCCCCCTTTTGCATGGATGACAGCCTGCACACGTTTGGGAAGACTTTCCACCAATTTTTGATAGGTGACCATAGGAATTGCCTTCCAGACGTCCATCCCAGATTGAGTGAGTACTTGCAGTGAGAATGGTCAATTTGGCTGGCTACGTAATCTGCGTTCTAATTCGTCCCAAAGGTATTCTATGGGATTTAGATCAGGGCTCTGAGAAGGCCAATCCAGTTTTTGAACACCCATTTCGTCAAACCACGTCTGTACAAGCCTCGATGTGTGAATGGAGCAGTTATCCTGCTGGAAGAGAAATGGGCCTTCCCCGAAATATTGCCATAGAGTTGGGAGTGCAGCATTGTCCAGAATGTCCACGTATATCTCAGAGTTCATGTTTCCAATCACAGGAACTAACGGACCCATGCCAAACCACGAGAAACACCCCCACGCCATTATGCTTCCACCACCAAACTTAACATTCGGAACAATGCAGTCACTAAAGAAACGTTCGCCGGGCATCGGCGAAACCCAGACGCGTGCATCCGACTGCCAGACTGTAAAGCGAGATTCATCACTCAAAAGAACAGTTTTGCACATGTCCACAGTCCAATGATGGTGAGCTCTGCATCATTGCAATCGATGTTTCGCATTCTGTGGAGTGATGTTTGGCTTGTGAGCGGCTGCACGACCATGGAATCCCAAGTTTTTTAACTCTCGATGGACAGTCCTGCTGCTAACACTTATTCCTCATGAACTTTGGAACTCCTGAGAAATTTCCACCAACGAGGACTTGCGATTTTGTTTCACTATTCTTTTCAGAGTTCTGAGGCTGCGTTCCCACCAAGTATTTTCGGCCTACCGGTTCGCTTTTCTGCCGTTTCACTCGGCCTCGACGTTTCCACTTCACAATTACATCACTCACAGTGGATTTAGTCTTTTGTAGAATGTCCGTAATCTCACGAACTGATTTCCTACAAAGGTGGTATCCCACTATACTGCCACGATCAAACTCACTAAGCTCCTTTGACTTACTCATTGCCTCACAAACACATAAATACAATCTGACAAACCACTGCCAACACTTTTATAGCTTTCAATTACGTATCAAATTGCGTCACTGGCCAGAACCGCTTTTTTAAAGGGTGTCTGGATACTTTTGGTCAGATAGTGTATAAGACTTTTCCAAATAAAAAAATTTAAAAATGAGCATAGAAAAAAATTAGACCTCTACACACATATCAAAATACTTTGTTTATTTATTTATTTAAAAGAAATAACATTCCTCATATGAGCTTAAACTGTTGTAGTTCTAGAAGTATTAATATTTTTTCCATCTCGAATAAATTACTTCAAAATATTAGAACTTCGCGTGCATTTCAGGTTTTTTTTTAAATGTGGCTGCACGTTGTCCGACGAATGTAATTGCAACTTGAAAGTATGGTGCGGGTTATACTCAGGTCTTTTTGATATCATTTTTCTAAAAATGTTGAAATAAGTTGAAAACGTTAAAAAAGATATTGTTTTCCTTTTTGGATGTTTGAACAATAGTTTCATTTTGATGCAGGCAATTCGATATTTTTTTAATGATTTCTTAATCTCTAATTGTGGGCATCTGTCACTCAAACACAAATCAAATAGTTTAATTCTTCAGCTTGGAGCATACCGTACTTGTTCAAATACAAGCCACAATTGATTACAAGCCGTAACAGGTTTTTACGAAAAAATATAAGAAATAGCGTAAAGTGCTTTATCGATATCCCATATTTACGAAATTTAAAATGAGAACTTAGTAAATAATCAGTTTAGTTTACCATTATTAAACAAATTTAAATGCATACATGAAACCGTAATTGCTCTAAACATCACGGAATTACGTTCGATTTTCGTCTTTGATTCTAAATCGCACCTGATATTCAGAAGCATTAATGTTGGAAAAATGATTCGAATAAATAAGGTACTAAAATAGAACAAATGTCAGTACACGCTTCCACTTATCTATCTCGTTCCTTACTCGTAATATAAGTATCGTTTTTAAACTGTCCCGACTGTTTTACCTTTTCATACATTATTTTAATGAAATTAAAGCTAGAAAAGATACTATTTGATAATTCCTGATGTTTCTAGAATTCTTAATTAAATATGTCTAGGTAAAGTTTGTTTAGACTTTTAGATTCCGGTTTTAAAGTATTTTAATCTTGAATTAAATACACTTGTTCACTGTTTCTTTCAGAACACTTGCTGAGACCGTATTCATTTTATTTCCATTTGCGCCATCGCGTGGGATTGGATTTAATGTTTAATTCTCGAGTTCTGTTTCAAATAGTAAAGTGATTTCGTCTTTTAATTCGTTAGAATCTTCCTTTAGTCTCTTTTTAACATTATAAAACACTCAAGAAAATTAGAAGTATTGTTTGAGCAAGACCATTTAATTATATTTATAATTTACTTTCGATTAAATTAAAATATTTTACTTTAAGATATTCATTTCGCATTAAAGAGCAGCGATGTTATTCTTTTATGGCGAGTAACCGTTCGAAAGGTCAGATTGGATTATGCGGTCCCATAATCCCAAAACCAAATTTGAAAAGGTCAAGACTTTAAATTCGTATAATGCTATTGTTACGAATTTCGTATAATTAAGACTTTCGTTACATATGTAATTATTTTTCATCTAAAAATAGAGAAAATAATTCTTATCTGGATGTTTAATACGTTAATATTACTTTCTGTTATATTTATTTTATAATAAATATTGTAATTCTTGTGCAAGCAACGCCGTCCCTTACATTATATTGGCGTTTCAATGGCGAAATAGTGGTGATTCTGCCAAGTTGGTATCATTTTTGTCCACCAACTTTAACAACCACATGGATGCTTTTGGGACATCACAGAAAAAATCTATAACATTACGATTTATGAGGAAGCGGATCTTACGAGAAAACATTGGAAGGTAACCATGCAAAATATAAATAGCGGTCGCTCGCCAAAACGAATCAGTTTTTTTTCTGCAGTTTAAGATGTCACTAGTGAATGGCTCTTGAGGATAAACTTTAACTTCACATGCCAATATTTTTAAACACAGATAGTTGTCTCTGAGGTTTATAGAAGGGTTGAAAACCTTATTCAATTTATACTGTGGTAAATTTACTGCTGTAACTTGTATTTTAATCCTTTCGCGACTGGTGTGTCATATATACACCAGTCTCAAACCAGTCTACCTTGTTTGACTTCAGGCTGTTCAATGCACTTTTCCGTGAGGACAGGCAAACCGGTTTGACCTTTCTACTCCTGTCGTTAAGGAGGATTTCCTTCCAGACCATCTTAGGCTGTTAGCATTGGAGATCATTGGTGGAATCTCTAGTGACGCCATTATTTATACAGATGGCAGCAGACTGAGTAATCGAGCAGGTAGTGGCATTTACATTGAGAAACGTGGAGAGAGGTCTTCTTTATGCCACCGTAACCCCGATTTTTCCTCCGTCATTAAAAGTGAACTTATTGCAATAGAGCATGGCCTTGAGGCAGTTCTTAATGAACAAGGCTTTGGAGACCTCTGAAACTTCTCCGATAATCGCAGTTCTCTCCAACATCTTTAAAACTGGATCACAGTCGGTGACAGGGCTGGCGTCTCCATACTTCAAAAACTTACACAAGTATCAGAGTCCCATGATGTTCATTTCCAGTGGATTCCTCCCGTGTTAACATCTTTGGAAACGAACAAGTGGATCTCCTGGCTAAAGAGGGTTGTAATGCTTCTCCACCTATCTCTTCAACCCTCACATACTCTGAACATCAATCTAGGGTAAAATCTGAAATTTTAAAGGAGTGAAGGACCCCACCCAACCATCACTGGTATGAAAGCAAACATCCAGGATCCTCATTCCTACTTAAATGTGGCCGAGCCTCTCAGACTGCAATCTCTAGCTTGAAAAGTGGCCACATAAATAGTCTTTACTTTTGTGGAGGCAGGAAGACTTTTGCTCTTTGCACCAAGTGCGAGACTCAGCAAGCCTCTCCAGATCACATCTTGGACTGCTTGGGACTTTCGAGTGAGGACTTTTTTTTCTCTCCTCTCCTGGTATTGGACTTCTTAAGGGTCAATGGTCTAACGGGTCTTGTCTGATTCCGTCAGACAGACTGAGGATTAGCCACAACAACAACCTTGTTTGACTGCAGGCTGTTCAAAGCAGTTTTCCGTGAGTACAGGCAAACCTGTAGAAGCAGTATGAAATGTGATTCACCTGAGCATCATCCGGCTGCTGATGACATTTGAGAAAGATGCATATGTGTGACATACCTGTCTCTACAATGCTTTCCGTTGAACAGTACGTCCCACAGTGAGCAGTTTTCATGATCTGGCGCACGGAAACCCCAAAAATGGAATTGAGTGGGGAAAAAAACAACAGTCTACAATTTGTGATCCTCATAGGCTCCCTAGCCATATTGTAACAAATTTTTGTCAGTACGCTATTGGTAATCTCCAATAGTCGACGGTTTAGATTGAGTTTGTTGGGGCTACGAGGAACACCTGCCAGCCTCATTTTCAAGTCGGAAGTTCCTTCGTTTCGTCTGACCAAGATTTTGTAGGCTTTGGTGTTTTTCTTTGAAAATACTCGTCATGGGTTACTAATTTCTTTATCTGAATCTCAAATTAGGTTCAAATTTGATTCAAAATTCTAAACATGTAACATTTAGCACAGTACGTAATTCCTACAAACGCATGTCGATTTTTTGTGTTTAATGGACTAGAACATTTCGGATTGACACGGATTGATCTTTGTAACACTTAAGTCACATGGAGCAGATATGGATTTTTAATTTAATACCAAATTTAGCTGCTACTTCCTGCAATATTCAAAGTTATGGTTTTGTTGCAACGCTTGTTCCGCCTTCTTGTTTCTCTCCGTAAGAGGTAGCGTCAACACAAGTCCAGCGAATATAATACTAGTGACTCGGAATGATGCAATAACTAGCTCTATCTGCAATGGTAAAACGCCAATCAGCAGCCAATCTGTGCAAATAAATAAAATTGAAGTTCTGTTTGTAATTTCAAATTAGCAGCTTTTTACTAAATGCATTTAAAGGTATATACGGTATTTATATAAAAAAATCAATTTTTAACATTTTTGTCTGTCTGTCTGTCGGTCGGTCTGTTTGTTCACGCTAATCTCGGAAACGGCTGGTCCTATTTTAAAAATTCTTTTACCAATGAAAAGCTACATTATATCAGAGAGTAACATAAGGTATATTTTATCTCCATATTTCTACGGAAACGGCAACTATGCGGGTAAACCCGTGGGACACGTTGCTTACTCCCCGCCAAGTTAGCGCAAAATTATGCATTTGGTCT
The DNA here is from genome assembly GCA_019973975.1 of Trichonephila clavata. Taxonomy (NCBI): domain Eukaryota; kingdom Metazoa; phylum Arthropoda; class Arachnida; order Araneae; family Nephilidae; genus Trichonephila; species Trichonephila clavata. The sequence continues at coordinate 223,698 of BMAO01013821.1, forward strand.
AGTGGAAATTTTAATCAAAAATTTTCTCACAAATAACTGAAACATAGTGTAATTTAGAATCTTTACAAAAAGCAATTTTTTAAATGGTTTTTTCATTAAAGGTCTAACGTTTATTACGTTAAGTTTGTTAAATATGAAACTAAAATTTTGAGAAATATCGCCAAGTTGGCTAAGAAGTTCTTTATTACGACAATTCCAGATATTTTAATGCAAATTTTCGCCCACTTTTTAAAGAGAGAAACGAAATAAAGTTTTAGCGAATTGCGCGCGTGATATTGAAAATTCTATGGTAATATTAATTGACAGTTTCATAAAAAAATTGATTTATCGCATATTTAATACATTGAATTATTTTTAAAACTAATAATACAATATTCATAATTTGCACAAAGTTTTTCGCTTATACTGAACCTAGATATTTTACATGGAGGTATTTTACTTTCAAAATATACTAGATATTACTATGGAGGAAGCCATACAATGTCACTCACCGAATAAAATTAGGGATCTTTACGCAATACTTATTTCATCTTCGGTCTTTCTAGTCCTCAAACCTTTTGGAATAAGTACAAAGACAACATGGCGGAAGATATTTTGGGACGATTGCAGCAAGTACAAGCAAATATGTTTTTCAATGAACACATCTACAACGAAACGCAATAAAGTTTTTCAGAATGGTTGGGAAGAAGCTACATGATTTTGGAATGATTAGTCCTAGACGTGTCGATGGAAATAGCTTCGATCATAAAATTGCTTGAAAGTTAAACTACGAATTTATAGCATTGCAACATCAAGTCACAGAATTTATCCCTCAATTAACTCCAGAACAAAGTCAAGTTTTCCAACAAGTGTTACGCAAAATAGAATCTGGCAGCGGTGCACTCTTTTTTCTCGACGCCCCTGGAGGAACCGGAAAAACGTTTTTGCTAAACTTATTTTTAATCGGACTCTTCAAGATTTACGAGATAGTACAGATATTATAGGAGGAATGGTAGCTTTATTATATATTGGCTGGTGAATTTTGAAAAGATCTCCCTATAATCCAGAGGAGGTATACCGGCAGATGAAATCAGTCTCTATTAAATCATCATGTGAAAAAGTTGAAAAATTCAGTCTGAAAACGAATATGAGAGTGCATATTCATATTGACATAGATTCCGAACATTATGCAGAGACGCAATAGAAAATCGGTTATGAATGTTTGGACGCAAAAGCTGGAGGTTATATTTTACTTCCAGAGAATTTAGTAATGTAAAAGAAAATGATGTAAATCTTATTGCTCAAATTTACCCGGGCTTACAACAAAATTTAAATTGTGATCAGTGGTTGCGTGTAAGATCAATATTGACGCCTAACAATGACATTGTCCATAAAATCAACATTGAAAATTTAAACGAGGTGCGGGGGAGGGGGGAAATGAAAAAATATTTATCAATGAATACAATCAGGGATAAAGAACAAAGTACTTCATATCCCACGGAGTTCATAAATTCACTTGAACTTTCGGGTGTACCCTCACATAAACTTCAATTAAAACTAAAATTTCCAGTTATACTTATGAAAAATCTCGATGATCCTCGACTATGTAAAGGAACGAGGATTTGGATCACAAAACTGATGCAGAATATACTTGGTGCCAATATTTTAACATATGTTATGAAAAGGGATATAGTGTTATCATACCTCGAATTCCAAGGCCTCTTACCTCGAATACCTCTTATCTCCAAATACCTCGAATTCCCTCTGACCTACCGTTTCCATTCAAACGAGTTCAATTTCCCTAGTTTTACTGTTGCTATTGACAAAGCTAACATATTTCAGGTAGCAGGGATGCATTTGGAAAAGCAATGTTTTTCCAGTGGCCAACTATATGTAGCCTGATCGGTGTGTCCAATGCCCAAATCTTCACATATTTGCAACTGATGGAAGAACATATAATATGGTATACAATAGCATCTTAGAATAATATTCTGTTTTGAGCTCTTTTAAAGAGGAATTATATATTAAACGTAGATACTGTCGATTTTAAAAAATATTAATAGTTTAAGTTATTGAATTTTGTTGTTATTATTATAATAAATTACGTTTTCAGTGTTCGTTAACTAAGCTCAATTTTAGAATTTTTAAATTTTATTGGTTCCAGTCAAGCAATAAAAAAATTACCATATTATATTATTTACTTTCTAATGATAATGATTAAGACTTTGACAGTTATTTAAAGACATCAACGCGAGCGGAACCGCGGGTAAAAGCTAGTTTAGAAATTTAAAAAAAACTACTCAAATACTACCAAACCCTTCCTACCTACACAATCATCACGCACCCACCCTCTATGAGGCGCCTAGCCTTTCTAGCCTTCCTCCTCACACCTGTTATGCTTAATTGCATATGAACAATGTTAATGCTTGTAAATGCGTAAATTGTTTAATTGTATTTGTTTAATTTGTTAACTTTTAATCTTTAAATTGCCACTCTATTTTTTTTATAAATATTCACCCACATGTCAAATTAATGTTGCTGTTAATAACCTAGGATCCTAGTTCAAAAACTAGGTCCACTTAGCGGTCAATTATTCTTGATCAAATTCACACCTGAAATAAACTTGTTGACGCCCTAAAAGCTTTATTTCTTGGTAGAAAATAGAAAACACTACACCAGCGTTTCTCAAACAGAGGGGTGCGCCCCCATAGGAGGGCATGATAACTCTATGAGGTGGGCACGAGCATATTAAAATGTCGAAAACAAAAGATTATTCAAATAAATTATTAAATTACTCAAATTAACAAACGAAATACATTCTGACATATAGTAAAGAATAAAGTACCCACATATCTGCACATATATAATTTACTTATAAAAATGTATCAGTACTACACAATTTAATTTATAACTAGCTTTCATGGCCCGGCGTTGCACGGGCTTTCTCTACTTTTATAAATTTTCCGTTCTCTTCACAAAATCAGCATGACCAATATTCTTTTTCGAAGTAACTTTGGCTTTTATGTTTTTTCCTCTCCTCTAAGCCCGGCGTTGCACGGGCTTATACCGAGGGTATAACTTAATTCCCATGTTAATTTCCTCCTTTTATTCTAACGCCAACACTTTGGTGTGGGTTTGACGCGTACGATGTGAGTGCATGACCCGTGAGTGCGTGTCATGGCTTTGTTGCTTAACATTTTCTCTTCTCTTCACGATTTCTCGATCCAAGTACCACTGAAGACCCGCCGTGTAGGGGTGGGATGCACGTAAAATATGTCGAGAGCTCAAACGTCCTCCCGTTGGTGTGGTGTGGTAGTTAGGAGAGGGGGTGCCAGCTCAAGTGTCGTCCGCGTCACTTGACCATGGTTCAAAATTACGTGGACCGTCCTCAAAAGGCCTCGTGTAGCTGAACAGTGGGACGTTAATATTCGCTCAATCTTCACAAATTCAGCACTTCCAATATTATTTTCCGAAATTACTTTGATTTCTTTGTTTCTTTCCTCTCCGCTTAGCCCTGCGTTGCACGGGCTTTTACCGACTGAATAACTTCACCCTCATGGAAATTTCGTGTTTCCCTCAGGCCGATAGCACTTGTGTGTGCGTGCGTGCGATGTGAGTGATTTCTTTAACAATCTCATAAAAACTCCCTTTTTCGAAATTTGTTCTTGCGTTGGTGTGGTGTGGTAATTATTAAAGGTGGGTGAAAGCTCATGTGTCGTCCTCGTCACTTGAGCATGGTTGAAAATTTCGAGGTCCGTCACCAAAAACCCTCGAATAGGCAAAGAGTGCGAATTTAAAAATCACCCACTCACTCTCCAATTCTTTCGTTTTACCGAGTGAATAACTTCATCCCCATGGAAATTTCGTGTTTCCCTCAGGCCGATAGCACTTGTGTGTGTGTGTGTGTGTGTGTATGCGCGCGATGTGAGTGATTTCTTTAACTATGTCATAAAAACTCCCTTTTTCGAAATTTGTTCTTGCGTTGGTGTGATGTGGTAATTCTAAAAGATGGGTTAATGCTCAGGTGTCGTCCTCGTCACTTGAGAATGGTTGAAAATTTCGAGGTCCGTCACCAAAAATTTTCGAATAGGCAAACAGGGTGAATTTTAAAATCACCCACTCACTTTCCAATTCTTTCCTTGCAATTTTTTATTTTCCGGAAACGAAAATGTAGTCTTTTTAAAAATAGTTGTATGCTGAAAAAAAGACAGAAAGTATAAATTTTTAAAATTACAAAATTTCACTACTATTTTAATTTTTGGAGTAAAATTGTGAGGATTTTTTTGAAATATTCGACTCGGGGGAAAAAAGTTTCATGCAATTACCTTTATAAAAGAAGAAATTATTAAATGATTGATTTAAGTATTTTGAGTGTTTTATTAAAATTTGTTCAAAAAAGTTTTTGGCTTTTTTTTAAAATCACTGATTCTAAAAGTTTTAAATTGAAAATTTCGAAGTCCGTCGCCAAAAAACTCTGGAGTAGGTGAACAGTGCGACTTTTTAAAAATCCCTCACTCACATTTCAGTAACGGAAAAAATATTGCAACAGCAAGTTTGACCTTGGCCGCTGAGCGTTAAACAGAGGGGGGGGGGAATAATAATGATTCTCGCGCATGCGCAAAGCCTTTAGAATGTCTTTAAAGTTTTCATTATTTTTGAGGGCTCAATTTTTAATTGAAAATTCCAAGTTTTCACATATTGATTGGAAACAACAATAATTTTTGAAGAAAAAAGGTTACAAAAATAATGCTTATATTATTTCTCGCAAAAACTTTATTTTACGAAAATCACAAAAACATCTTTAAAATTCGTAATTTTTAAGCGAAATCGACACACGGGAAAAAATTTCATGCAATTTTTTTTTCAATGAAGAAATTATTAAATGATTGATTTAAGTATTTTGAGTGTTTTATTACAATTCGTTCAAAAAAGTTTTCGGCTTTTTATTTTTTAAATCACTGATTCTGAAAGTTTTAAAAATAATTTTTATATAAACGCAACGATATTGATTCATATGAGAAAAAATCATAAAATATGCAAAACAGCATTGTTTTGTTAAAAAAAAAAGTTTTTATTTTCTATACAATTCTTTAAAGAAAGATAGTTTTTTCCCGAAAACGAAACTGTAGCATTTTTAAAAACAGTTGTATGCTGAAAAAAGAACAGAAAGTATAAATTTTTCAAATTACAAAATTTCACTACTATTTTAATTCTCGAAGTAAAATTGTGAGAATTTTTTGAAATATTCGACACGGGGGAAAAAATGTTTCATGCAATTACGCATTATTTTAAAGTAAACTATAAGTTTTATGAAAGAGAACAAAAATTTTGATACTGATAAATATTTTAAATGAATATCAGAAATGCATTGTGTGAATGCATTTTAATTTTTAAAAAATTTTACTGAAAAAAACATTCAAAAAGAAAATAATACTATTTGATAAAAACATTTAATTTTTTAAATTTTAATTTTATAATTTTTCATTCCACTCTGTGTTAAAATTATTTAAACACGTATCTGCGAAAAAAAGTATATTATAAAAAACTAACTTATTAATTATTTTCTAATAAAATTGATTAAAATGCTCATTTAGCAATTAATTGTGACATACCATTTGCTTACATAATGGCAGCACTGAAAATGAAGTAAATTTCAGATCAGTGCGGATGCAGCAAGTGAATTCAATCATTGAAGAAGAGAGAATTAAAATATATTTCAGAATATTTCCTTTTTGTGTGTAATGATGTGTGGCAACGCAATGTCCAGTAGGAGAAAAAATTTAAGACAAGTATGAAAAAAGGCGACCGGCGGGTTTCTGCGAGGCGGACATCCTCCTTCGCATTGACCGCGCACGACAGTGCTGCAGTTATAGTCTTGAGTGTAGCGGGAGCTCTGAGCACTACGCCACCAGACAGCAAACCAATGTTTGGCTATATGTAAAATCGCCTATTTTAAATTATTTTAAAAAATCATTATCTTTATTTTAAGGGAGTAATTTTTACGTTAATGCTCTCAAACATCACCAACTATTTGCAAAAGTAACGTACTTTGAAATAAAAAATGTACAAATTACTACTTTTTACTTTATTTCTCAGAAAAAAACATAAGTTTACGAAAATCACAAAATGTTTTTTTAAATCCGTAATTTTGAAGCAATTTTTTCAATCTTCGTATATGTTACGGATAATATTACTGTACACACGGAAAAAAGGTTTTGTGAGATTATCTTCATAAATGACGAAGTTATTCAATGTGAAGTAAAAATTAAGACTACTTTTTAAAAATTCTTTAAAAAAAGAGTTTTGGAAATTTTATTTTTTAAATGAATGGATCTAAAAGAGAAACGCTTGAAGTTAATTAGTGTAGAATATCGATTTAATAACACGAAAAGTAATTCATACCCAACGATTTAGAAATAATTTTCATAAAAACGCATCTGTTTTAACACTATTTTAAAAAATTCGAAAAAAATGGAAAATATCGTTATTTCACAAAAAAAATTATACCGTGTCGTGGCGAAATAAATGATCTTTCCGATTCTGTAATTATTTTTTGTCTCATTTCGACACCGAAAATTAGATGACAATTTTAATATGGTGGAAAACGTAAGATTACCGCTCGGCCGAAACGGAAGGGAAGTTCCGCCAAGTAAACAACCGGCAGGAGTAAAACAATTCGGAGTTTTAAGGTTTTTAATTAATATCTTTTTAACTAATTACAATATCGGAATATAAATAGGCAATACGGCTTCCCCGGAAAATTCCCGATCTTTTGGTACCTTCCGCGACTTTCTGCGTGGTGCGGTTCGTGAGAAGATAGACGCACATAGATAGATACATAGATACGTTTGTTTTCCTTCGAATTTTAACCCTCTTAGCGGTTTGAACGTCTTTTTCCGCACGTCTAGAGATGCTTCGAAAACGCACCACACGTCTTTTTCTCACTTCAAGAGAGTGCTTCAAAAGCGGGTAGGCCGTGTTTTTCTGAAATCCTTTCCCCTCTTTTATGGTTTAACACCATGAAAGATAATTAGGGAGGGTTGTAGCGACACAATGGTCACTGACAGGAAGTTTTACAGCTCTCGTAGAACCCTCCGTTTTGACCCTGAAGCAATCGTAAAAAAGTTCGGAAGAATTTCTTTAGACACCTTAGTGAACGAACTATAAGTTATAGTGTTTGTAATTTAGCTTCATTTGAGATATTATTGCGTTTGAATTAAATAAATTCTTTTTGCACTTTTAGCAATTTAACTTTTTTTTTCAAGTTTTGAAAAATGTTCCAACGTATAAATAAAATATTATATAACTCACTTTTGATTTTATATTAATTTGAAGTTTTAATAAGTTGGGACTGTAATC
>BMAO01013822.1:0-24230 GCA_019973975.1 Trichonephila clavata
ATACATCCGAGGAATTAATGCTTTGACTGAGCGAGACGCTTATATACGCCGCTGACACTTAAGAGGTTAAGGTTGTAACGTAGTTTTAGCGTCGAAGTATACTATTATTGAATTCAATATATTGTTATTGTAAGAGGGTGATCGATGAAAATTATGATTGTAAATTGGGTCGCGAATATTGAAACTTCAATAACTGCGTTATAATTATATTATGTTCGATAAAAGCTTTTCTTATTGGTCTGATTATGTGGGTGATGCAAAATTCCATCACCGTTTTAAAATGTTAACATTTCAGTTTTGGGGAGATAAAGCTGTGAATATTTCCTTGTTAGGTTGGTAATTTAACCGTTTCCATTATAAATGTTTTTGAGAAAAAAAATTGCAAAAAAAAACATCACATTTTTTAAAATTTTATTATTATGCATCAAAAATGAAACAAAACAAAATATATTGGATTTAAGTTGAATATTTTAATTTTTTACAGGTGTAAAAGCATTCAATTTCAATATTAGTTTGCTATCCCGTTATCTCGGGCAAATGGAAAGAAGTTAAATATTAGTCTTTGTATGATAGTTTTTGAAACAAGGGACAACACAAAGTAATACCTGACACTCTGTACACTGATATCTGGTCTCTTATCTTACTGGCTTAACTCTGGAGTTTCTGTTATGGAGCACACTACACTATTTGAATAAGGCTACAATCCTCTTCAATAAGGCTTCATACAGAAAAATCACTTCCACTATTTTCAATGTCAATCTCTTCACAATCTCTATCTGAAAAATCATCTCTTTTGCTATCTTGCATCATCACCATTATTTCACTTTTTTTAACACAACTATTTTTTTTATATATTGATAATCCACAAGCTGACGTAAACTATACAATAGTGAAATTACGTGACAAGTCCTACCAAAAATACTGCAAAAACAACATACTTGACAAACTTACAATCAAAGCAGAATGTTTTTTTTTCATTTCCTCCAGGCCGATTAAAACCGTGATAAAACAAATCATACTGACAAACTCCACTTCGCCCGAGTTTTCTTAGGATAATAACTAACTGCAATATATAGTTAGTTAACTCGAGATAATCAGCCAAGCGATTAAGACCATTTTTAATAAAAATCCATCAAGAGAAAATTTAAAGGGATCATTACATATATATACGTATATATATGCGACTTTTTACTTTCAGATAAGTTTGTGGATAGTGCTTCTGTGGATAGTGCTTCTGATAAGTGTGATAGTTCTTCATTCTCCAATGAAGACGTAGTGCATTCTCCGGCAGCTGGTATCACTTTTTACTGTTGCAACATTAGGCGGATTTCTATTATGACTACAATCTCCACAGGGGGAGACATCTGAGCTCTAACGATATGAACTTTGACTAGGAATTTAAATTTGCATGAGAACAAATATGCAATCTGTGGATTTTTAACAGGACACATAATCGTGTGACATGGACATTGTTGATTTTTTGCATCATGAAAATCCACCGACTTGTGCTGGGGTCGGACCCACAAACTTAGTGTACTACGCAATCAAGGACGCCAACCAGATGATTATGTATACGAGTAAAATAAGAGTATACTTTTACAAGCGCATTCTCTAATTTAAATTATTTATATACATCAATAACGACGCAAAATTTTACATATTTTATAATATTCTTAGTCATTTGGGTTATGTTCGTAAAATTTCAGTTTTCATCGAATTGAATCTTAATGTAATAACAAAGATCTGAAGAAAATCCGGTTTTATCTTCTGAATCGTTGCCAGCAAGATACTGTATTAAATTCTTTTTTAAAGTCTGTTCTAGCGAAAATATATTAAGTATTCTAAACAGCCAAAATAATAAATTATCTGTGTTTGAAAAAGGTAAATTGAAAAAAAAGAATATATATTTTCCCCCATTGCTTGAATATTCAAGGTATAGTTCTTATCTCTAAAATGAGTTATGTTTGCACTGTAAGAGATAAGAGCTGATTTATGAAGTGTCTATGCTATCGTACAGAATATATTTGTATTTGACCCATTATCTCATAAGGAATTAGCTGCGATTAAGTAATGATTTACGGCAAGAAATAAACATGTTCTTTGTGTGGAAGAGACAGATGTAAGAATATTAAATGTTTAATTCCTCACCTAACAAGCAAATTGTAAGAGATAAAGTTCGTCTTTGGATTTTCAAATAATATTCACACTAGATAATCCCTAAAAACAAAGACTTTGAGGTGATATTATCATATTTTATTCTGTTATAGAGAGAACTGTTCATCACTACAATGTTTTTACTGATTGTTATTTAGTGAAATAAAAAAAGCAAAAAATACAAAAGAATATAGTTATATACATATATTTCGGTGTGTTGTGTGTATATTCCAGGTGTGTATATGAAAGCAAATACGTGAGAAAGTAATTTATGTACCCGATTAATTCTCGCGAGGAAAATTCCTTTCAAATCCTTCTCACACGAAGTATCCATTTTGTGGATGAATTATTTTGAACTATATATGTCTTAATATAAATTGTGGAATGCATTATTTTTGAAAAACCGGACTATGTTCAATTCGGTGCCGAAAAAATATGGCAAACTGAAATATAATACGTATGGGAAGAGAAAAAACTATTTTAATTACTGTTTGATTAGGAATGAGATTGGTAGCAAATTTGGTCGTCAAATGTTGCCGTATGTAAAATTTGGCAAATAAAATATTTGCACATTAAAAAATACACCAAACAATATTGTTTTACAAAATAACTTTGAGAAGTTCCCAGAAGTTTCTTTCCAGCCTACGTAAAGATGATGAAGAGAAAAAACATTGATAGTAATTGTGTATACAGGGAGGTCCTGAATTCATGCTACAAACTTTATGGTATATATAGATCATTATAGCAATCATTTATTGTATAGGAATGCATGTGGAACCAAGGGACACGGTCAGGCACAAATAGGGGAAATAAATGAAAAGAGAAATTGAGTTATCGGTTAAATGCGTTACCGGTAGGGGGCAGTAGATATATAGCAACCGTTGAACATGATGTATCTCAGTAGGTAAGCATACGCCACCACAAAGTGGGCCTTCTCCCTTACACCTATTTAAATACTACATAAAAACAGTAATTTTATACGCCAACAACATCAAATGCTTTACTGAAATCAAAACTGGTTGAGTGTCAACTGTCACTGCTCTCCCACTCATGATTTATGGTCTCCTATTGTGGCGATCGCTTACCCTTCTTGACTCCTTCCTCCATTCGCTCACCGGATACCATTATAGGTGGTAGCTGCTCTTTGCCTTCAGTTAATCGTAAATCATCCCCCTCATTACTTCTCGTTATCAGTGTCTCTGACGTGTAATACCACATAAATTGAATTTATTTATTGATAGATAATGTAGTATGTAGAAGATACACGAAGACTGTTTTGTGTGTGATGACTAATCTTGTATTTTTAAGCAAGTGACGAGGACGACTCCTCAATTTGAAGTCCACATTCTAAAATGTCACTCCATAGTAACTTGAAGTCTCAAAGGCGCTACTGATTTAATCGTCCATCAGCCCCTTTAAATGGCGAATAGACACATAAAAATATCAAATGTAAGCGGCTTTTTTTTTCTGGAATTTCTATCTTAGAGAGTTTTTTTTTTGCTGCAAAATTTTCTGTTCAATATCCTTAAGCAATATACAGGGAAAATCACAAATATGAAACTCAGGGGACTGAAATATTTTTTAGTGTTAAAAGAATTTCGTGTTACAGGATATTGCAAAAAAAAGAATTTAACAAAAGTAAGTTTATTACAGTACAGTTTATTTACATATATGTGTATATATGCATGTATTTAATAAAAATCAATGACACGAAAACATTCACAAGAACCTAATAAATTTAATAAAGCATTTTCTAGTTTTTTGGGGAAAAAAGACATTTTTGCATGTTTAGGAAAATTATCTGATATTTTCTTTGCATTGTTTTTCTTAGCATCAAATTGTTCGATTTCATCCATTTTTTGTTTTTCATTTCACCATTGGAATGTGCGTCTAAATAACTGGGTATGATTTCCATGATGCTGTTCATTTCGGATGAAGTGGTAGCTGGAGCTGCATTATTCATTTCATTTTGTCATCGGAATCTGCATCAATGATATTATTTGAGCTTTAAATTTAAACTCCAAAACGTCTTTGTCTCCCATAATTGGAGCTGTGCACACTTTATCAGTCCAATAAAATACAGAAACATTTTCAGACATTTCATTAAATCCCTAATAATCCATTTCTTCTTGGAGTTTTCCGACTTTTGTTTATTCCGAGAAAGAAAATGATTAATCCATTTTCTTTCGTGTTAAGAGAAAATAAAAACGTATGAAATTGCACAGTAGTTTGTCGGGAACGTTGTATTATTTTGTGTTAGCCAATATTTCGTCTTAAGCGTTTTCGTGTTACACGTATTTGACTGCATATGTGTTTCATTTTATTTATGTGGGAAGGTAGTCACAAAATTAAATAAATACTTTCTATTCATTTTATGACGCGTATCTTAAAAGACAAATGATTCTCATTGATATTTTTTGCACTTCTAAAGAGTTAAATGAGTATTTAAAGCGTTTTTTAAAAATTTACAGCAGCTATAAATAGTAGAGAGTAGTTGCAGACAAAATCATTATATTCTCATCATTATAATCATTATATATCCTATTTGAAAATAATTTCAATTTCTATTCTTGCGTTATATATTTTTGGTGCCTTATTTTATGTTTTTTATTGAACCAAACGCAATTATGAGTTGAATGAGAATGTCCTTTTAAGAAAAGTATAAACTTTTTTAAAAGTAGCCATTTTCTTTCGTGTTAAGAGAATAAAAAACGTTGGAAAATGCACAGTAGTGTGTCGAGAACGTTTTATTATTTCGTTTTAAGCAATATCTCGTCTTAAGCTTTTTCGTGTTACACGTATTTCACTGCATATGTGTTTCATTTTATTTATCTGGGAAGGTAGTCAAAGAATTAAATAAATACTTTATATTCATTTTATGACGCGTATCTTAAAAGACGCATGATTCTCATTGACATTTATTGCATTTCTAAAGAGTTCAATGAGTATTTAAAGCATATTTTAAAAATTTGCAGCAGTTATTAGTAGTAGAAAGTAGTTGCATACAAAATCATTATATTTTCCTCATTACATATCCTATTTCAAAATAATTTAAATTTCTTTTCTTACGTTATATATACTTGGTGCCTTATTTTATACTTTTTATTGAACAAAACGCAATTATGAGTTGAATGTTAATGCCCTTTTACAAATGATCAGTATAAACTTTTTTTAAAGTAACTCTACATTACGATTTAAATTCTCCAACTTTTTTTTCGATTAAATACTTTCGACAAATTTTGCAACTAAGCATATAAAATAGGAATGTTTGCCATTGATATTACGTGCCTTGAGCAATTCCTTTTACGAGAATATTTTCCCCTTTTCTTCCTCTTTCTTTTTCAGCTGTAAATCTAATTTGAAGCTTTGACCGTTTGATGAAATATAAGTTAAAATTCTGGGTAAATTATAAGACAGATATAAAAAGGATAAAATTCTTCATATGGAAAGTGGTAGATATTGTTTGGAATTGTGATGTGATTGCTAAGCATTCAAATGCAGGCTTTAAAGAATGGGCTGTGAATGTTAGACCCGGCGTTAGAGAATTGCGTTTAATTCTCATTTGGATGAAGTTTTTAGCAACGAAATGTACGGTTTAATTGACTCATCGTATAACTCTTAAACGTAAAGAGACCCAGCAAAAAGTGCGATTACTAAGCGGATGTTCCCACCTTCTTCGGATGTCATTAACATATCACATCATTGGGAGATTGTTCGATCCTCGAGAGATTTAACGTCCATCATTCCTTCACCCCCTACACGATCTGTCTTCTATGGTACTTAGCTCGCACTTATGATTTGTCGATTCGCGCGAGTCCGTTACTTTGAAAACTAGGCTACCACTGACATTTTAACCCTTACCGAGAAATATACAAGTAATAGGATTTTTTAAATATTGTTTCACTTTTATTACAATGCTCAATTCCTCTCTTTCATCATGTCAAATGGTTTTGCGTTTCCCTGAAATTGAAAATAATTGGTTTTCATAGAAATTACTACACTGAGACCGAAATTGCTGAAACCTAATGATCATGGCTACGGACTTGTGAACGGCTTTTCATGAGTTCAAGTCAAGTGTCACTGAACACTCTCTGTGTAAAGGGTTTGATACATGTTATATATCCGTCGAAGCTTAAAATCCTCCAATTGGCGAGGTGTGGATATTCGGATAGGTGTTGCCTTGTCATTTGGCCTTGTTTCAGACTTTTGCAGTTCTTTGCCAATAGAGTTTTTGTTGCTTTGTAGTTTGACGTGCATGCACACTTTAATACAGTAGAATTATTGATTACAAACGTTGTGATTTCGATTCCTGTTCAAATGACATGAACGATATTTCATGTCCTTAATTGCAGCATCTAAATAGAATTCGCAGATCTCGACGACTGCGAAATCTATTCCGTTGCAAAAACAGCATTCGAAATAAAATATCTTGAATAATTTTTTCTTACTAAAAGAGTGGTAGTTTAAAATCCTAAAGTCAAATTTACAAAAAATATTTTTGTTTAAATCAATTACATGAGTTAGTTGTAATGAGGCGTTCTTCAAATGTCTCAGGTCATTGTCTTTGAACGTCGATTTCATGTTATTAATTGCAACATCGAAATAGTAATCGTAGATCTCGACGACTGCGAAAACTACTCCGATGCAAATTGAGTGTTAGAAAGAAAAGATCTTGAATAATTTTTTCTTACTAAAAAAGTGGTATTTTAAAATCTTTGCGCCATATTTACAAAAAAAAGTTTTTTTTTTCAATATAATCATATGATATATTTATGATGAGGCTTTTTACAAATGTCTCAGTTCATTTTCTTTGAACGTCTACATTAATTAAAACTGAATAAATGAGAAAAAAAAATATTTATTTCATGTGAACCCAATTTTTTTTTTAAAATCGTGAAGTTTAGCGAGTAAAAGTGTTAAATATTATTCAACACTGCTTAGGGGATTTTTTTTTAAAAAACTGACAGTATGTTCCCGCATAAGCTACCCGTATTTATATTTAACAATCGTATTGGCATGAAGTTTCGTATGGTGCCTCAGAATGACATAATTATGAGTAATCTGTTAAAGAAATAGTTCCGAAAATGGCCGTTACGTGTATATATGGCACTGTTGGAGTGTAGTAAAACCAAGAAACAATATAAAATACGGATGTAAAAACACAATTATAATTTTACTTTCACATGCGAAAAACAATAAATTATTTTTTGCTAAACATGTAGATGTCTCCGTAGAATAATATTATCAGGAAAAGTGTGGCATATGAAGAGAATATGACTCGCAATACCAAAACGTGTATAACTGATAAAGCTCTATAATTTTAGCATTCACAGCTCCTCCTAAATTCAGAGCCCTGCAGAAGCTATGTAAGGTCCTTTATTGCTTAATTTCTGAAAATGTATGGTTAAGAAAATCACACATACAGAGTTACTGACAATTCTTACGGAGGTGGTAGCAGTTGTTGCAATGGAATTCGTCCATAGATTCAAAGGGAAAAATTGTTGGTTCACATATGAAACGTAGTAGGATTTTTAATGAGCGACGCGCTTCCTATTGCCGTAGAGAATTTTGCGCATAGATCACTTGGTGTATTCTTTGAGAATGGCGGTTCTCTTGAATGTGGTCTAATTCCTTACATTTGGAACGAATATAGAACTGACTACTTTACAGTTATTTTGCATGTGTTATTTTTTTCTTTCTCGTAGTTTTTTTTTTCATTTTAAAGTGCTACAATTACGCGTATGGCCACTTTGAAGAATTATTTTCTTAAGAATCTTATTTTTCGCGAGTTATTATTTGTCTGCATATTTAATTTAGCGTCATTTTATTTGTTAAATACAGAGGCCACTGAATAGTGTCAGCTAAAACATTTAGTAATCTGGTCGATGTTCTGTGCAGGGTGGGTCATTAAATTGGTCCTAGAAATGCCAATCCTTAGGATGAGTCAATAGGATTCACTAAAATATTTATTAAAGATTTGAAAAAATATATCTCTTCAAGTATGATACAATTCAACTCAATCTTTCTTTAAAATAACGACGTAAGAAAGCATAAGTAGTGAAATAAATCAGTTACTCTGGAAAAAAGAAATTTTCGTTGCAGCACAATTTTTTTCTTTTAGCTTGTAGAAAAATTACAACATAATGATTTTTTTTAAAAAAGAAAATTACAACATCGTTTTATTTCTTCGTAATATATAAGGGACACCTTGGGATGGTTATTTTTTTACATTATATACACAGATATTGCCATAAAACAGTGCTTTGTTGTACTGAACACTTGATCATTTTCTGTCCATATAATGCAATCGTAATAGTGCAAAAATTCAAAAATATTTCAAAGTCAATTATGGGGAGGCTAGAAAAACAGGCCATTGTCAAGTGCAGATTTGTACTGTGTTCAACTTAACTCCCAGCGTCGTATATATCTAATGGAAACAGTTCCAGGTTACTGGATAGATCGAGAGAAAGCCGGAGAAAGATCGTCGAAAAGTCACGACGGCCATAGATGATCGCCATTTGTTAATTTTAGCGATAGTAACAGAATGTCTAGAGTTTCTCAGCTCTCTCGTTATTTGTATTTAGCCACAGGATGACGTGCATAAAGAGTGATTGTTTCAAAAAGACTTCCTGACAGAGGGTTGTTTGCCAGATGGAAGATATGGTTCATTCCGCAGCAATTCAGTTTCCCCGTGCGCCGCGCCACTCCAAACGGAGGCGTCGATGGGTGGGCGTCAGTTCAGCACACGTAATGGGTGCCGCCATCTTAAATGTCCCTCAGCCAGGTGCCTTCATATGGTTCGAGAAGACACAGGGGCCCCTAGTGAAAGTGCTACCTGTGCCTGTATGGCGGCCGATGAAGCAGTTGGTTGCACGTGCGCATTTATTTCGCCGCGTCGGTCTTCTGGACGACTGGTCTGTGGACGACCGCCCGAGCCTTCTCTTCGTATAAATGATATCTCTTGGATCCACTGGGCCCTACACTTCCTCACAACTCAATCGCAGTGGTCTACTTGGCGAAGCACTTGCCTAGCTGACCAACCAGCTTCCATCATGTAAATTATTTTCCCCCTCTCAAACTGATGCTCAAATTATCTTCGAAAAAGGCATAATGGAATGTCTACCTCAGCTCTTCCTTTGAAACGATTCAGCTCACTCAAACAGGCTTTGTTTACTTTTTTCTTACTCCAAGGAGGTCGACATTGAACGGCCTCTACTGGCTATAAAGATTGCGCAATCAAGTCGCCTTTCTGTTAATTTCCATATCTCCCCGACTTGTACCTTCATACCAAGTTTCGTTAAAATCCCGTAATTATCTGGTGATGCGCTAACTTTTTTTTGTCAGTGAGTGTATTTGATTTTAATAACAATTACCACACAAAGACCGAATTTGCTGTAACCAAACAAACATGAATACAGAATTGTGACCAGAAAAAATGTTCAGGTCAAACATTACTGAAAACCCTCTGAGAACAGGTTAAGCTGCACGTTAAATCAGCCGAATATAAAGATTCTCTACTTCGTGTAGTGCGCATATTTGGATAGATACTGCCTAATTATTTGGTCAATTTTTGACACTGTGATCTGGACCCCTGTTCAATTAATGTAAGCAACATCTGATTTTTAATTGCGAATGGAGAATGCCCCTTTATATACCACAACGGCTGAAAAAGGCATTCCCGTGTTAAATGGACATTGAAAAAAAAGTTCTTGTTAAATTTTTTCTTATTTTAAAAGTGGTAGTTTAAAATCGTTATGTAATATTTAATTAAATTTTTTGATGTAATGTAATAATATGAAAATTTCATACTAACATTTTCTACAACTTGCCCAGGACATTGTCTGTCTCTGTCTACATTATCTAAAACATAATTAATGGGAGAAAACGTCTTTATTGCATGTGATTTGATAAGTTTTTTAAACAAAATTTTGTAAAAGTGTTAAAAAATTATGAAACTGTGCTAAAGCTTAGTTTTTTTTTTAAAAAGACACTGTTCACAGCTACCTGTAGTTAGATCTAAAAATCGTTTCACCAACAAATTTCTAATGCAGACAAGTAATAAAATAAAAAGGATTAATCCGTAAAAAAAAAATTGGTAAAATATTATTACCTTTATAGAGGGCGCTGTTGAAGCTTACTAAATTGAGAATAAACATACGATAGGGATGTGAAAATCAAACCCAATGCGGTACTTAGCTGGCATTTATGACTTACCAGTTCGTGTCCGTTACCTTGAAAACTGGGCTGAAACTGACATTTTAACCTTAACTGAGTTTCATTTTTTGTTACTTAAAATGAATAAAACAATCAAGGTAAAATGGCTTACCTTGTCAATGAAGTGCTGCCACACATTGATTCAAGTCAAAGTCCATGAATAAAAGGCTCTTTATGAATTTCTATATGTTTTTAATTTCTACAGCACACATAATAATAATACTCGGGACATTACACGACACTAATTAATCTAAACAAATAACATTTCTAAGCATCTATATCAATTTTAGTTTCTACTGCGTAGTTTCAATATGTTCCTCTTACGCGTCCATTTTTAATTCTGAGTCAATTATATATATATAGTTCCTTTTACAAAGGTGGCGCTGCTGTCGCTTTAAGAAAATGGGAGTTTGTGACACTGAGAAATATACAAGTAAGTGAATATTTTATATAATGTTTCGATTGCAAACTTCGCTACTTCTACTCTAATGCAAAACAAAAAAACAACAATAAGCCACACGGACAAAAGGAAAAACTAAGTTCTTGCTCCAACACCCAGTGTGCTGTCCGTACTTATAAGTACAACAAAGTTATTCAACTATAAAATTAATTACATACACCGTGCTCTCTTAAAACAAACAGTCAAATTGTTTTCTAAGGTCAACATTAACATATAAAAAAATAAGACACTTAGTTTTTACATTAACTACTTTTTAGGAACAAAAATGACAATTTTCGCAATCCGATCACAATGTCGGTTAAAAACGCAATTTCTGCCATAAAACTATTCGCCTTCTCAGCTAAAATACTCATAAAGAAACCATGCGGTCATATATCTTGAAAGAGTGAATTTAAAGGAATATTCATGCTAAGTATCATCTTACATCAGGTTACTATATTCTTAATTTTTTCATTCTATGTAGCTTTTTCCACTTTAAAGTGAATGGTACTTATAAGTACCGTCAGGTGGGGAGGGGGGTAGATCAAGGGTTAATTTGATTCTTAAGTTTAATTGTTATTACACAGCTGTCTCTGGAATTATTAAACTAATAGTATTTTTTGTAAGTAAAATCTATAGTTTACACCTCAATATACATAACACTTACATTTCATGAATTTCACAAAATATAGTTAATATTTGTGCTATCAACAATCATAAATATTAAATTATTTTAAAGATTTGAGTTTAAATGACACACTGTAAAAATTTAAAATAAAGTATATGTTAATATTTTTACTATATTATACTTGTTATTCATTATTTATTATTATGGACATTTGCAAATTATGTAAATTGAATTTATGTTAATCTTTCCCCTGGTGGTTATTCTAGAACCCTCCACCAGGTTTATAAAAGTACTGCAGCTGGATAGGTCTTCAGTTGTGGTGCTGCCCGTGTAAAACACTACGACAAAATAAATTGTGTATTGGATAACATCGCCTTATTCCTTCTACGTGACATTTTGGTGGAGGCGCGGGGTAACGATAGCCATCGGCAACGGATATCGGAGAAAGTCGAAGGCTCCAAGGGCTACCTCCAGAATACGGGTTGCTACCTTGCCGAGTCCGAACTGTAAAAAGAATGCCGGAAGGTGAAACGGAAGACAAGGCAACATCATCAATCCCATCTATGTATGTTACCTATCAGCTGCCACGAGAGCCTTGTTCATTCTCTGGCTTGAATACCGAAGATGCTGAAAAATGGAAAAATGATTACGAGAGGATTGCTAACTACAACAATTGGGATGAAACAGTACGTCTTGCAAATGTTGTGTTCTATCTAAGCGGAACTGCAAGGTTGTGGTTTGACAACAATGAAGATCGATTGAAAAGTTGGACAGACTTCGAGAGACTTTTTGAAGAGACTTTCGGAAGGCCTGAGGACGTAAAAAGTTTTGCAGAAGGATTATTAAGGACAAGGGCTCAGCGTCCAGGCGAAACGCATGAGTCTTACGTTCAGGACGTATTGTCATTATGCAGGAAAGTGGATAAAAATATGCCAGAAGATCAAAAGATATCGCATCTCATGAAAGGGGTGGCTGAAAATCTCTACCAGGTACTGATAAACAGAGAAGTTAGCACAGTAGATAAATTTGTTACGTGTTGCCGTGAAGTGGATGCCATGAGAAAGAGACGAGTTGTGCCGCTACGATATGAGAGACTACCTAATGTTACACCCATATCAATGGCCAATGAAGGAGATCTAAGCGATCTAATTCGAAGGATTGTTAAAGAAGAAATCGAGAAAGTGCTCCCACGGATCGCAACATGTATAGACGACGAGCCAAGTGATTTAGAATCCATTATCCGAGAAGAAGTTCGAAGCAATTTGGCTCCACTCTCTCGAGAAAAACCTACGCCTTCCCCTTACAGAACTCAAAGGACTGGCGGAAGTTCCTGGAGACCAAGGCCGAGACCTCGACAAGAAAACAGACCAACTCAACAGGATACCGGAAGGAAGACTGACCTTTGGCGTTCTTCAGATAACGTACCAATTTGCTTTCATTGTGGACGACCGGGTCACGTGACTAGATATTGCCGTGATAGACGACGTGTTTTTAACGCAGCAAGACAAAGAAGGCAATTAGACCAGTCAGAACGCTGGGATTCCGACTCGCTTTCTGATTACGGCCGCGATCCTGAATCTAATTACCAGCTTTACAGAAGTAATTCGCCGTACCCTAGACGCAATCCACAACGCCACCAATCAAGATCTCCATCTCGTCGCTCACCTGTTAGGTCCAGTGAGGAAAACTAAGGCATGCGACCTGCGTGGGAGGTAAGGCCGCAATAAACGAAAACCCTCCAATATACACGGCTGCTAAACTAGTCAAAAACTTTGTATCCGTAACTGTCAATGGGCATATCGTTAATGCCTTGGTTGATTCAGGAGCTGATTATTCAGTAGTTTCCGAACAGTTACGCACGCAACTAAGGACGCCCATGTTTTCAGAACACAACCCGATTCTTCGAACTGCCTGTGGTAAGGTTGTAGAAGCTATATAGGACGATGCATGTTGCGAGTGAACTTGAATGGAGTGGTGCAACCTTTCGAATTTTTGG
This sequence comes from Trichonephila clavata, assembly GCA_019973975.1. NCBI lineage: Eukaryota > Metazoa > Arthropoda > Arachnida > Araneae > Nephilidae > Trichonephila > Trichonephila clavata. Next base: position 13,432 of record BMAO01013822.1, read on the forward strand.
TATTCCAGCAATGCAGTCATGATCTCATATTGGGATGGGACTTTTTCAAAGCAACTGATGCCATTATTGATTGCGGATCAGGTGAACTTCAGATTGGAGAAGTCTCTCCAAATGATCTCAAAATGAATGAAGTAAATTCTGGTTTATATGCGGTCAGTGACGTTGTCATTCCAGGAAACTCTATAAGAAAGATTTCCGCTTTGGCTAAAGACCACCAGACCTTAGAAAAGGTTATAGTTACTGGAATGAAGAATTTTGAATGGACAAAACAGCTAAAAGTCCCAGCTACAATAGCCACACTCCAGAATGGTAAAATAGATATTTGGATTGCTAACAGTTCCTCTCAGCCGCAGATAATACCAGCTGGCATGTGTATAGCCGAAATGACGGATATTGAGGATGGATTGGTAAGTTCTTAGAACGAGAATGCTGACAAAATCGAAGTAAAACAGATGAAGCACCCTAGACAGTCGGTGAAAGAACTCAAATGCCTTGTAGACCCGGAACTGCGTGAGGCGCAACAGAAAGATCTTTTGAAGTTGCTTAACGACTTTACAGATGTTTTTGATTTTGAGAACAAAATAAGAGTCTCGAGTAAAGTAAAACACAAGATAAACACCGGTGATTACCAACCTATTAAGCAAAAGCCATATAGAGTGTCTTTTGAAGAGAGAAGAATAATTCAAAAAGAGGTTGATCAAATGCTGAAGCTTGACATCATAGAGCATTCGGAGAGTCCGTGGTCATCCCCAGTTGTTCTGGTGAAAAAGAAAAACGGATCCTGGCGTTTCTGTGTGGATTACCGTCGCTTGAACAAAATTACCAAAAAGGATGTGTACCCTTTACCCCGGATTGACGATGCCTTGGATAACCTTTCGGGTGCAAGCTTGTTTTCTACAATAGACCTTAAATCTGGATACTGGCAGATTGAAGTCGATGAAAGAGACAGAGAGAAGACTGCTTTTATTACTCCGGATGGATTATACCAATTTAAGGTTATGCCATTTGGGTTATGTAACGCCCCAGCCACGTTCGAAAGAATGATGGATAGTATCCTTAAAGGGATGAAGTGGAAGCACTGTCTATGTTATCTAGATGATGTCATTGTCTACGCTGCCTCTTTCGAAGAACATCTTTTGAGATTGAGGATGGTGCTTCAGTGCATACGAGATGCTGGATTGACACTGAACCATAAAAAGTGTCGTTTTGGTCAAAGAAGCCTTAAGATTCTTGGTCACTTAGTGGACAAAGATGGAATTCGTCCAGATCCAGGGAAGGTCGAAGCAGTTCTAGAATTTCCAACCCCCCAAACCGTTACGCAAGTTAGAAGCTTTTTAGGGATCTGCTCTTATTATCGCCGATTTGTCCATAATTTTGCCGACATCGCCAGGCCGTTGCACGAATTATTGAAGCAAGATGCTAAATTTGTATGGAAAGAAGAACATCAATCAGCATTCATCCGTTTAAAATCACTGCTGACGAGATATCCTGTGCTTGGCTTCTTTAAACCAGAAGCTAAAACCTTAATACATACTGACGCCAGTGGATATGGCATTGGTGCTATTCTCGTACAAATACAGAGTGGGTTTGAAAGGCCTATTGCTTATGCATCCCGATCACTTTCAACATCCGAGAAAAATTATTCGACTACAGAGAAGGAATGTTTAGCAGTTATTTGGGCGATAAGTAAATTCCGACCCTATATCTTTGGCCACCCATTTACAGTGGTAACAGATCACCACTCTTTATGCTGGTTGGCGAATCTAAAAGATCCATCTGGGCGATTAGCAAGGTGGGCTTTGCGTCTTCAAGAGTACGATGTGGAAATAGTTTTCAAGACCGGAAGAAAGCACCAGGATGCTGATTGCTTATCGAGGAGCCCACTGCTTAAAATTGAAGAAGAGCCCACTGAAGATATACCATTCCTTAATACCATTACCAATTTCAAAAGTGAGCAAAGTAAAGACCCTGATGTAGCAAATATTCGAGACGAAATGGTTAGAAAGAGAGACTTCTCAAAGTTTAAAGAAATTAGTGGAATTTTATACAGAAAAAACTACGATCCTTTAGGAAAGCAGTGGCTATTGTTCATACCGAAACATCTTAGAGGGGACGTATTAAAAAGCCTTCACGATGCACCGACAGCGGGTCATTTAGGGTTTGCCAAAACGTACGACCGAATCAGACGGAAGTATTTCTGGCCTGGCCTATACCGCAGTGTCCGACGCTATATATATGTGTCTCATTGTCGAGAGTGTCAAAGGCGAAAATCTCAATCTCAGCGACCTCCAGGATTGCTTCATCCAATGTCGCCAGGGGATATCCCGTTTGCTAAAATAGGGATAGATTTACTTGGAAGATTTCCTCTAACAAAGCAAGGGAATAGATGGATAATTGTCTGTACAGATTATCTCACTCGATTTACTATCACAAAGGCCCTACCAAGCGGTGAAGCCACGGAAATAGCCAAATTTCTGGTTGAAGACGTTATACTGAAACATGGATCACCAAGGGAAATCATCAGCGATAGAGGGCGATCATTTTTGTCGAATCTCGTTAAAGAAGTAAATAATTTATGCTTGACGTATCATTTGCTAACTACTGCATATCACCCTCAGACAAATGGCCTCACGGAAAGGTTCAATAAAACACTCGCTGACATGCTGGCCATGTATGTCGATGTTGACCAAAAGAATTGGGACAACATACTTCCATTTGTCACCTTTGCATATAACACCGCAAAGCAGGAAACGACAGGTTTCAGTCCATTTTTCCTTGTTCATGGACGTGATGTGGATACTCTACTAGATGCCATTTTGCCCTTTCTTCCCGATGAATCAGCGAATGATTACGTTCAAAACCTGATAATGAAAGCCGAAGAAGCTAGACAACTAGCAAAAATACATCTAACAAGAGCACAAGACAAAGACAAATGCCGTTATGACGAAAGACATCGGATAGTGAATTACAAAGAGGGAGACCTGGTTTGGATATTTACTCCAATCCGCAAAGTTGGATTATCTGATAAATTGTTAAAGCGATACTTTGGACCCTATAGGGTGAGAAAAAGGTTATCCGAAGTGACTTATGAAGTCGATCCTTGTGATATTATGCGCACCAAATGAAAATTAAGAGACGTGGTACATGTTCTGCGAATGAAACCTTATAAAGACCCTGACCTTCAGCTAGAAGGTATTGAACAAGAAAAGTCACCAACGGAACCAGTCCGGACTGTTTTTGACAAAAGGAACCCTAAACATGTTTACTTTGGACCTATTACAAGAAGCCGTTCGAAACAACTACAGCGGGTCGCTGTGTCTCCTAAGGAGGGAGAAATGTCACAAAGTGATACGCTCTGAGTGGCCGAACGGTTAGAGCACTGCTCTACAATGCAAGTGGCTCGGGTTCGAGCCTCACAGATATTTGTTTGTTAAATTCAATCATGACTTTCATTATTTATTATTATGGACATTTGCAAATTATGTTAATTGAATTTATGTTAATCTTTCCCCTGGTGGTTATTCTAGAACCCTCCACCAGGTTTATAAAAGAACTGCAGCTGGATAGGTCTTCAGTTGTGGTGCTGCCCGTGTAAAACACTACGACAAAATAAATTGTGTATTGGATAACATCGCCTTATTCCTTCTACGTGACACTATGATGAAATGGTGCTTGAAACAATATTCTCGTATTTTCCTTTAGGTTCCTTTAAATTCAATATTGACTAGATTTTTCGTCACGACTTAACTTTGCTTCTATCAAACTTGCAGTGTCTAAATCTGCATAATTTGTAATCAAAAAGTGTTTGCTGAAAAAAAATGCACATAGAAAAGATTTTCTCATATTTCCCTTTGAATTTCTTTAAAATTCAGCGTTGCTGCGATTTTACATATAATGGTTTGAAATAGCTCCCCCCTAATAATCTGTTATGTTGTTTTAGGGAGATCATAAACATATTTTTTATGTCATTACTAGCAGCGTAGTCCGATGTTGCCCGAGCTTTTTCGACTGTATAACTTTTGCCCATTTAAATTTCCCTTGCCCCACTTGGAGTCAGCATTTCTTGTTGAGTGTGGGACTTCTACGATAATGTCATTCAAACCCTGTTTTCTGAAATGACTCCCACCTCTTGTTTTCCCTCCGCTTAGCCCAAAGTTGCACGATCCTTCCCCGAATTATATAACTCTATCCTTATGGAAATTCCCCCTTATCCTCCCAACTCCAGCACTTCTAGGAGGATATATGTGCGATGTGAGAGATTTCTATATTTCAATCATTAAATTTTCTACTACTAAATTCCTTCCACTACTTTGCATTGCCAGACACGTTTCTTTTCCCCTCCTCTTAGCCCAGCGCTGTAGAGGCTATTTAGAATGTATACCTCTTTTTTCCGCTAGAATAAGATGTTTCTGCGAATTTCTATTTTCGATTAAAAATTTACTAAGCTAATCTAGTCCCCCCCCCAAGAAAACGGACAATGTACGGTTTTATTATTAAATAATTTAGTATTGAATATTAAAAAACAATGCTGCTCTAATTTTTTTAAAAATAAAATATCAGTTTATATCAGTTTTGTTCAATTACGAATCAAATAATTCTAACCGAAAGCTATTAAAACGACTACTTATTTCTGGTTGTTTGATTATTCGATTAAAAATTTGTACTTATAACAGAAGAGCTATGGGAAAGGAGTCTAGAAATTCACTGTATCAAAAAAAAGTTTAAAAAGAAAACAATATAATCTGATAAAAATATATGAGTCTTCTTTCATTTTTTACGGTTTTTTAGTAAATCCATTAAAATGAAGAAAACCTATAAAAAACTAAGCTCCAAATTTTTATTTTATGTATAAAACAATGAATACTTTCTTAGAAATAAAAATATTAAAATGTATTTGTGTATACGTGTGGAATTTTCCTTACATACATTATATAAGAAAGAAAAAAAACATTAAAGAAACATTTTTATCTGACAGTAACATTTCAATATTTTGTTCATATATTTTAAAGAGTTTTCTTTTAGCTATTTTGTAAAAGTATATTGAATTATACCTATATTGACCTATATATTTACAAATATACTTTGTAAAAGTATATTTGAGGAATTCTAATTTATTTTACCCATGGCAGAATAATCAGTTGTTTTTAAGTAACATTGAAATATTTATAGGCCAAATTAGATAACAAATATTTCTAACTCTGCGGAACAACCCCAATTTTTTTTTATTTTTAAAACTTGTCCTAATTCTGCAGATAGCTAAAAATAAGCCGTTCTCCTAACTACAACACCACACCAACCGAGGGACATTTCAGTCGTTACGCTGACATAATCGAACAAATGTATATGTACACTTCGAAGTGATTCGATAACCTTTGACTCTGTAAAAGTATATTTGAGGAATTCTAATTTATTTTATCCCATGGCAGAATAATCAGTTGTTTTTAAGTAACATTGAAATATTTATAGGCCAAATTAGATAAAAAAAATATTTCTAACTCGGAGGAACAAACCCAATTTTTTTTTTTAAAAATTGTCCTAATTCTGCAGATAGCTAAAACAACCCCTTCTCCTAACTACCACACCACACCAACAGAGGGACATTCAGTCGTTACGCTGACATAATCGAACAATTTTGAGCAGTGATTAGATAAATTTTGACTTTGTAAAAGTATATTTGAGGAATTGTAATTTACTTTACCTATGGCAGAATAATCAGTTGTTTTTAAGTAACATTGAAATATTTATAAGCCAAATTAGATAAAAAATATTTCTAACTTTGCGGAACAACCCCAATTTTTTTTATTTTTAAAACTTGTCCTAATTCTGCAGATAGCTAAAACAACCCCTTCTCCTAACTACCACACCACACCAGCAGAGGGACATTCAGTCGTTACGCAGACATAATCGAACAAGTTTGAGCAGTGATTAGATAAATTTTGACTTTGTAAAAGTATATTTGAGGAATTGTAATTTACTTTACCTATGGCAGAATAATCAGTTGTTTTTAAGTAACATTGAAATATTTATAAGCCAAATTAGATAAAAAATATTTCTAACTCTGCGGAACAACCCCAACTTTTTTTATTTTTAAAACTTGTCCTAATTCTGCAGATAGCTAAGAATAATCCCTTCTCCTAACTACAACACCACACCAACAGAGGGACATTTCAGTCGTTACGCTGACATAATCGAACAAATGCATATGTTCACTTAAAGTTTGAGCAGTGATTATATAAACCTTTGACTTTGTAAAAGTATATTTTACTTTGACTAAACATGTTATGACCAATTCCGATAATATTTTGCAATTTTATATTCAGTAAATACAAATTTTTTTGTATATTGCTTTTTCTATCTTTAACCGTTGTGTGATTTTTTTTGTCTAACGTCATAAAATTCTAGAAATTATATTCGACTAAAAGTTGCACAATTTTTTTTCGAACTTGGTACCCTTTGCATACTAAACGGATACTTTGTATATAGACGAGATACCCTATTACAAATCTATTTACACCATTACCCCATTTCCACATCCGAGATATGGCGGTACCATTAAGCCACTAATGGGACACAAATAATGAGACAAATAATTAATAAAAATAATCACGAAGAACAGTTGAGTTTTTAATTTCACTTTTCATTGAAGGGGGGCTTAAGGTTTTAAACATGACCATTTATTATTTTTTTACTTTTGTAGACGAGTTTTTTGCATTTTAATTTTTTTATCCCCCTTTTGTTTTTAAACATGGAAATCGGAATGCAGGTAGATGTTTTTCCAAGCCGAATTTCCTCCAAATGGCGGCCCATTCTTTCGGATTCATTAGAAACATTGTTTAATGAATCATTAGCGTTTATAAGTTGTCTGCCTCAGTACAAAACCAACATATATTACATAGCCACCGAGACTAATCAACAAACGAAAGACAACATGAAGCGCAACCTCCACGCGGCACAGATATTTTCCCCTTTAACGCAGAAAGTGACATGGCAGCGAATTGCAAAAAAATTACAATTAGTAGCAAAACTTAATAAAAATTCGGACCAGCGCTTATTCTTTTTTTATAAATTTATTTATTTAACAAAAACGTATTTTACTTTCGGCAAGAGAACCGTACGTTCTGGCGAGGTCAATTTGATAGAAACCACCCACGCCCCTCTTTTTTGTTACATTATGTTTAAAAAACCCACCGACCCGAACGAAAAAGAGAGAAGCTTCATCGCCAGTCAAGTGTTTCGGTTCAAACTATACGTTTTGCAACCACACACGGCATACGCTATTCAAAAGGGCACGAGCTATGTTTTAGTTACGATGCAAAAATGTTTATTCAGTCTGCAGCGAGTGCATGCCCACGTTTATTCGCAACACAAGAACGTGTTCCAATCCGTGAAAGATACTGATGTTGAAAACATCAAAAGGTTTAAAGATTGTAATGTGCCTCCTGCTACGCCCGCTGTAGACCAACTCTTGCCGTCACTAGATGACGAAGAAGAATGGGGGGTACCAAATGCCGAAGATTTTTTTAGAAGACCGACGCCATCAATGCCAGTTTTGCTGCCAGCACAAGAACCGACGCCATCAATACCGGTTGAGCTGCCAGCACAAGAACCGACCCATCAATGCCGGTTGAGCTGCCAGCACAAGAACCGACGCCATCAATGCCGGTTGAGCTGCCAGCACAAGAACCGACGCCATCAATACCAGTTGAGCTGCCAAATGCCGAAGTTTTTTAGAAAACCCGTACAGTCTTCACCAGTCCAAGAGCCGACGTTGCCAAATGCCGAATAGTTTTTTAAGAAGACCGGTCCAATCCCCGCCATTGCCAAATGCCGAAGATTTTTTTAAAAGACCAGTCCAACAGCCGCTAGTCCAGCCGCTGCCAGTCCAAAATCAACCATCTCCGCAGACAGCATATCATTCCCTTTTACCATCAGCACAAACTCAATTTATAGAGCCAGCTCAGAATCAACTTCAGCCGCAAACAATGTTTCAGCCAACAATGTTTCCGCAATTAATGTTTCAAAATCAGCAACCACAAACAATGCTCCCCTCACATTATGCATTTAATTCTTACAACCCTTCATATTATCCATATCAATATTACCTAGCAGGATTTTTTAATTTTCCTCCGGGAAACTTTGCACAACCAGGAACTTTTAATTTTATTCAACCGGGAAGTCCGGATCCGGACAAATACAAAACATAATCGAGTATTTTAAATCATCGTCGCCGGCCACTAAAGCGCCCTCTCTAAGTCACCTACAATCGGGCACTCAAGCGCCCTCTCTGAACCATTTACAATTGGCCAGTCCTGCATCATCTCCGATCCACCTACCCACTCAAGCGCCCTCTCTGATCCACCTACCCACACAAGCGCCCTCTCTGAACCACCTACAATTGGCCAGTCCTGCATCCTCGCGGCTTTCGCAACCCATCACACCATGGACAAATTTTGAAGATTGCCAATTTGATGATCTTTAAATTGGTACAAAATCTATCATGGCAAGTATCAAAATATTATGGATTGCTTGTTATCTAAATAATGGCCTCATTTCTTATAATGTTTACTCAATCAGCTCTAAAAATTTTTTATAAAATTAAAAAATGTTAGTATATTTTCTAGATCAATACATCTAATTTATTAACCGTTATTTTTACAAATTGCATAAACCTATTTATTTGTGCTCGTGATTATTTTATCTTTGCTTAGTTGCAAAACTGTGATTGTAAAAATGTTTGCGAGTTAATCGTCTCGGGATTTCCATTTTTTAATTTTTTATTTGATGTGATAAATTTGATGTGATAAATGTATGAAATACAATTTTTAAGTTCTCAAACTATATATATTTGTTCCCGCAAGGTTGTCCGACAGTGCATTTACAACTTTGAAGCTACAATCTTGTACCTCCGAGGTCATTGTGTTTACAACTTTGACGCTATAACCTTGTACCTCCGAGGTTGTCCTAGTAATCGATACGCAAGGTCATCTGCGACGGAAGTATAAATACAAGTGTTTTGCTGTGAGATTCATTCAATTGTTCCGTATCTGCCGAATGCTTCACGTCGTTTCTCAGAGGGTGAGTTGAATTCTTTTCTTACATTTTTTCTCACATTTCGTAAGAATAGATGTCGTTTCGCAGGACGTGACATTTGTTTTCAGTTAAGACTGTCAGTTTTGTGGTGGTTTTCGAGATTTCACGCTCGCCACATATCCTTTGGCATTTTTATTCGAATTGCTATTTAGAAATCGTAATTGTTTTTAGTATTAGAAATACTTGCTATTTAGAAATCGTAACTGTTTTTGCATGAATTTAGAATTAAATATTCTCGAAATGTACTTAGAATGAAATATTTAATTGTTTTATTTTTAAATAATGTATTTAGAATGGAATAGATGGCATTTCGCAGGACGTGACATTTTTTTTCAGTTAAGACTGTCAGTGTTTGGTGGTGTTTAATATTCCATGCACTTGCAGTCTTAACGAGAAAAAAAATGTTTATTTCACGCTTGCCACGTATCCTTTGGAATTTTTATTCGAATTGCTATTTAGAAATCGTAATTGTTTTTTGTATGCATTTAGAAATAATGGCTATTTAGAAATGTACTTAACATCAAATATTTAACCGTTTTGTTTTTAATTGAAATGCAAATATTTAACTGTTTTGTTTTAAATAACGGCTTGACTTGAAAGTGAAATGTATTTAGAATCAAATATGTAACTGTTTTGTTTTTAAATAACGGCTTGACTTGAAAGTGAAATGTATTTAGAATCAAATATTTAACCGTTTCGGTGACCGTCCGGCGGAAAAAGAACTCTGGAAAAAGGAATGTTCTCCTTTCCCCCAAGAACAAGTAGCGCCACCTGGCTGTCGTTATTTGTCAAGGGAAGGCAGAGTTTAAATGTAACTGTTACACTGTTTTGTTTTTAAATAACAGCTTGACTTGAAAGTGAAATGTAAATATTTAACCGTTTTGTTTTTAATTGAAATGCAAATATTTAACTGTTTTGTTTTTAAATAACGGCTTGACTTGAAAGTGAAATGTATTTAGAATCAAATATGTAACTGTTTTGTTTTTAAATAACGGCTTGACTTGAAAGTGAAATGTATGTAGAATCAAATATTTAACCGTTTCGGGGACCGTCCGGCGGAAAAAGAACTCTGGAAAAAGAAACGTTCTCCTTTCCCCCAAGAACAAGTAGCGCCACCTGGCTGTCGTTATTTGTCAAGGGAAGGCAGAGTTTAAATGTAACTGTTACACTGTTTTGTTTTTAAATAACGGCTTGACTTGAAAGTGAAATGTAAATATTTAAATTGTTAATTATTTTATTTTGTTTACTTTCGATGTGCCCTTGAAACACATAAATATTTTATCATTTGTTCGTTTTTAAATAACGGCTTGACTTAAAGGTGAATTTAAATTGTAATTATTTTATTATTTAACTGTTTTGTTTTTAAGTAACGGCTTGACTTGAAAGTAAATTTAAATTGTAATTATTTTATTTTGTTAACTTTCGATGTGCGCTCGAAACACATAAATATTTAATCATTTGTTCGTTTTTAAATAACGGCTTGACTTAAAAGTGAATTTAAATTGTAATTATTTTATTTTGTTTACTTTCGATGTGCGCTCGAAACGCATAAATATTTAATCATTTGTTCGTTTTTAAATAATGGAATATTGAAAGTGAATTTAAATTGTAATTATTTTATTTTGTTTACTTTCGATGTGCGCTCGAAACACATAAATATTTAATCATTTGTTCGTTTTTAAATAATGGAATATTGAAATGCATTTCTT